>JAOUZG010041825.1:0-11215 GCA_026289955.1 Argiope argentata
TGTTAGGCTTACCACCATATCCATTATGGTATTTACCTCATGTCTGTCTTAATTTCGCTAGAAAGTAAAACTAATAATTTGACCAAAAAAAATGACTCAAAAATTTCAAATTTGTTAGGTGAATATATTAGTATAGTTGCATTAACATTCAATCAGCACATTAGTATCAATTCCATATAAATATTTATTTTGAATCCATAGAAAAAACACCATTATTTATTTACAATTTTGTGTTAACCTGATTCTTGCGATTAATCGCTAAAAATGGCAATGATCGCATGAAAGTTCTTTCGTCACTATTAATGGCCAATGACATAATGTATATTCTTCATGTATTTTAGAGAATACATGGAGAATATTTGGGGTGTCCACTACTAATTTAAGAAAATAAATCTGGCATTATAAAATTTTAAGGAAAAATCAGTTAATGTTTTTCCATTACAATACAACAACCAAATTCTAAGAAACAAATGCAATAAAAATATTTCAGAACCCTACAAAGATATCTGAAAGAATTTCAAATTTAAATTAAGAGTTATGTCCTGGATGAAATGTTGGTAAGATTTCTGAAAAGTTGTGAATTTGGAACCCCTTTCTAACGGTTCAATTTTTTTAAAAATAATTCTCATTTCTTGGCTTAGTTTAATTTAGTTTAGTTTGGCTACAATAACGCTCCTTTTTAAAACAAAATTGGGGCTATTTTGGGACAGACCTATTAATTTTGAGCATTGTTAAAATAAAGAGGATGACACGAGACGGCATTTCCCTTTCCAAACTTCCTTACTGTTCTCACAGATGGACATTTGACTAACAACTAGACTTGCTGATTCTTCTAGCAAATTGTTATTTCCATATATAAGCTATTATTTTTATAAACATTTCTGTAAATTGTTTGCTATGCATTTATGCCTAATTTTCATATAATATTCAAACGTTTTTCAATACAACTAGAAAATTAAAACCAGCATTAATAAAGTTATCGAGTTAAAATAATTAATATTAAATCTATTTATTACTTTAAAATGAAGTTGAATCAGTTTAAAATATATTTTAAGAAAAAGTAGAGAAACAAATTCTAAATTTATTCAAAAGATAAGCATTTTTTTATTAAAATTACACTAACTAAATATTTTTAAGTATTTAATAAAAAACTAAACTGTCTTGATAATTTGCTAAATATATATTTTTAAAAAATACCAATCATTTCTCTTTTTTACAAAAAATCAGGAAATTATTGCGTTTCAACTAAAAAATGTAGTTCTTAAAATATTCTTCAGGAAGCCAATTTTTATGATAAAAGAACAATAAGGTATAATTAAAGATTTTTCAATAATTATTAAGAAAAATCGTATAGACGATATAAACAATTACGATATGGCTCTTACTTCTTCATTTCTCTTCCAAAACAATTCCCAGATTGTCTAATAAATCGTGTATTTAATAAACGCAACACAAGCTACAATTTTACAGCGGATTAACTGTATTTAATCCGATAATTTTAGTTAACAGCAACGCTATAGAACGCACGTTAAGAGAAAAGGCGCTCTCTTATATGCTAAGCCAACTAATGTAGCTCATTCTCCGAACTGATATGCTTCTCCTCCTTTAGCCGCCCCTTAAGAATGCGTCCCACTTAAGAGGAAGTGACAAAAATAGAAACCACTCTCTCATTCCACACAGGAGTGGAACTTTCTCCAACATTCTGTAGGAACAATCATTTATTTCTTACATTCTACTTAACCTTTTAGAGTGTAGTAAATACCATTACCGATCTCATTACATCGCCAACACACTTACATCACCAAATTAGTCGAATATGACAATCTTTGCTGTATATCCCCTCTGAACGAATTGGTTTGTGGCTTGACCATCCTGTACGAGAGATCGATGCTAAATTGGATCGCCTCCGTATAGGCCACACTCGCTACACTCATCGTCATCTCATTTTCGGTGAAAGGGTACCAATGTGTACCACTTGTAACATTGATTTTAGTGTTAAACATATTTTATGTGTATGTACCGATATTAATGTTCCTCGTCGTAATTTATTTCACTCATCTTCTCTTAACTTACAAGACCTGGTGGGTGAAACATACCATCCAAATATTTTTTAAATTTTTAAAAACAATTGGCTTTTATATATGTATTTAGTGCCTTTTGATTCATCTTTGTTTGATCTTTTGAATGGATCAACTGTTATGTTTTTCTTTTATCGATGTTTCATTTAAAATTTCTAACATTTGTGCTCTCAAATTTTGCATTTGTATATTGATATGGTCTGCTGTTATAATTTAATATGTAGTTTGCTTTATTTTAATTGTCGGTTTCAATTTCTTACCATTTGCTTGGTGCAGTGTGGCCAAATATGGCTTTTGCGCCGGAAAAAATCGCAACTAACCAATACCTAGAAACGATCTTTTCTTGCTGACATGCGATTTAATCGCAATTAATTTTAAGTTTTATTAAAATTAAACTATTTACAATGTTTACACAAGAATCCATAAATACAATTTTTATATCTAATTTACACAAAATTCATAATATTTCCCCGCACTATTTCTTTTAAAAAACTATTGCTACAATTCAGCAAAATTCACTACTGCTACAAAACAGCAAAATTCACCTAAACTTTTAATTGATTAAAATTTAGGAAATAACACTCCGAGGTGCATACTTCAACTTTTTAATAATATTACCAGTAACCGTGATTGATAGACGCTTCAAACAATTACTATAAGCCTCCCACTTCTTTATTTCCCTTCCAAAACAAATGACTTCTATGGACACACAAAGTGATATCTTCTTACCTCAAAATGATACGTGTCGCTTTTAACCTTCATCAATCGGGTATGAATAATGGATGAAGGGAAACAAGAACCAGCCATTAGATTTGAAAAAGCTTTTCCCATTCCCCAAGATATATTCCTCAGCAAAAATCTGTCCGGACGTTGTGAACTTGACCGATAGTGGAATTTTATCCTCCGAGAGCGAAGTAAGGAGCAAATATAAGGATGAGGCAGATGATATCCCAGAACATGAATTAGTGGGTAGTTGGAAAGAGAAAAAGAAAGGAAGGTCCAAGTAAAATGCTTCTTTTACACCAGTCGTTGATTTAATGTTCTCTTCCATTCCCCATCCCCCGTTTTGTCGCACTCTGGTCGGTAAAGACCTCAGAGATACGAACGACATTATTTTTTGCAATGAATCGTCTGAAGTGGAGATTTAACTTATAATACCACTTCATTTAAGAAACTAGCGAAGTGGAATCATTGCAACCTCTTTTGAAAAATTGTAGAAAAATAGGGAAAAAAGACAGTGGATACTTGGTGTCTCAGTTGTATCATTTATTTTAGTTCTATGAAATAAGTGTACTAAGTCAATAATTATTTTCGAGAAAAGGTTATAGATGAAAAGGAAACTTTTTTTTCTCTTCTATTCATCAATTTAACGGCTACTTTAATCCTTTAATTTCAATTTCATATTTAGGGATTTTTGTATTTGATGAAGTTTCTTTCAGAATTATTGTATTTGATGAAGTTTATAACAAATTTAATGCATTTTATTAAGATTATTATTTCAGATTTATTGCATTTTTGAAAATTATTTCATTTCAGATTTATTGCATATTTGAAAATTATTTAATTTCAGATTTATTGCATTTTTGAAAATTATTTCATTTCAGATGATCTGCATTTTTTGAAAATTATTTCAGATGTATTGCATTTTTTGAAAATTATTTCAGATGTATTGCATTTTTTTGAAAATTATTTCAGATTGTATTGCATTTATTTGAAAATAATTTCAGAGGTATTGCATTTTTTTTTAAAATTATTTGAGAGGTATTGCATTTTTTTGAAAATTATTTGAGAGGTATTGCATTTTTTTGAAAATTATTTGAGAGGTATTGCATTTTTTTGAAAATTATTTGAGAGGTATTGCATTTTAAGAAGCTTATTTCAGAGGTATTGCTTTTTAAAAAGCTTATTTCAGAGGTATTGCCTTTTAAAAAGCTTATTTCAGAGGTATTGCTTTATCAGAAGCTTATTTCAGAGATATTGCTTTTTCAGAAGCTTATTTCAGAGGTATTGTTTTGTCAGAAGCTTATTTCAGAGGTATTGTGTTTTGAGAAGCTTATTTCAGAGGTATTGTATTTTAAGAAGCTTATTTCAGAGGTATTGTGTTTTAAGAAGTTGATTTCAGAGGTAGTGTGCTTTAAGAAGCTGATTTCAGAAGTACTGCATTTTAAGAAGCTTATTTCAGAAGTATTGTATTTTAAGAAGCTTATTTTAGAGGTATTGTATTCAATGATTGCTTTTTTCAGATAAGAAAGATTTTATTTGCCTTTAAATGGAATTAAAATCGGTTAAACTGTAATAAGATAATTTATATATTTTAATTCATTTACAAGCATAGACATTTCTAAAAACATTAAATTACCTTTTTAAAGTAATTTTTAGTTTATAAATATAACAATTTATGCATTAAATATAATACTCTTTTAGATAGCATTCTTTTTAAATTTCTTGTAAATATTTTTGATAATTTTTCAGCATTGAAAGAATAACTTTTCATATTTTCCCCTTTTTTGAGAAGCAAGAAATTATGAGACTATATAAAAAAGTTATATCCTAAAATATTTATTTAAATATAAAATATTTCACACCCACATAATAAAAACTTGATTTAAAGATAACTTGCCGCAAATAGTTTTTTTTCTTCCATTTAAATATATTTCTTTTTTTTAAGGAATATTCATGGAAATTATTAATTTCTAGAATTTTATAAAACTAAATAGAAATTACTTTTTTGTCATTATTGGAATCTGTTTATTTTTCTTTTATTAAGTCATATCACGTTATAAAACTGATATTTTCTAATTTCAGTTTCAACAATCAGATTTCTGAAATACCTTGTTTTTTCATTATCTTTGAGACACTTTTTTTCATTTTATGTTTTCTTATACTAAGATAGTTATGGTTTAAATTTCTCACGCAAGCTTAAATATCCATTTATAACAATTTAAAGTAATATTGATACTTTTCTACTGTGTTTTCATTAATTATTTTATAAATAAATAAATTGTTTTATGTATTTTTATCGCAGAAGTTTTATATTTATGTAAAATAAGAATTACATTTTTTGAAGTTCTCCTTTGAAATTGAAATTTTATATCTCTGATAGTTGAAATAAAAGTAAAAAGTGAGAAATCGTGAGATTTTTTTATAAATTTAAAGGATAGTTAATAGACAAATAACGAACCTGTAAAAAACAATAAATGTATTTGAAATATTTATTAAATTGACGGAAAATAAAGATCTGCCGATAGAAAATAAAAATAAAAGCAATAAATTCCGGTTAAATAGTTTTATTTTATAGGAAAAACATTGCAATGAAAAATAAAAGTTTTTTCACATAGTCTAAAACAGCACAAATTTTGTTCTAAAAAAGTTCACAATATACATTTTCAAAAAAGATTTCAGGATATTCTTCTTTATTATAAAATAGCCAAATAAAGATGTATAAAAATTGTTAACTTAAGATTTATAGAAATTTTGTTAGTGTTATTAAAATATAACAAATTTATCTCTAGAGTTTTATGTTATACTAATGTTCATCATATGGCACTTTTCTATGATATATTTCACGTATGCAACACAATATACTAATTTCAAAGTGTCATTATTATTTAACGGAAAAAAACTAAAAAAAATATTTTTTAAAAATTAAGTAAAAAAATATAATTCCTTGAGCAAGAGGAAATATTTGACACACTTTGGTAAAAAGCCATGTTTATCAATTAGAATAAAAATCTTTATTTACATCAGCTCCTTTGTAACATTTTTTAGTATTCATGGTAAATGTGAAGAATAACAATATATCCGATAAGTTAAAAACATGAAGAACTAAATAAGTGAGATGCGGCTTTAGTTTTAAAAAAAATCTAACAGAAAATGAAACGAAATAATATATTTGGTGAACAATTTAGATTTAAATATTTTACTTGATTATAATAAAGGAAACAATTTTCAAAATTTTGAAAATACATTTATTTATTAAAAAAATAGTTAACTATTTCTTAATTTAAATTTCTTTTTTTACTTAAAAGTAAAAACTATATTTCTTTGCTTTTGTGAAATACGAATATAATTTTCAATACAAAGATCACTTTAGGCATTTTATTTTTAATCCGAGTTAAGATCAGTTTCCATGATATGGTGGGTTAAGTTTCATTAAATAAAATTTTATGTATCCAAATATAAATAACGGAGTTTATATCTACCTATTTATCTACTTTTAATTTTGCCTCATCTAACAATGAATTAGATTCATTTCTTCCTTATGAATTTGTAATATTACTTCTTTGTACAGTTAGTTTAATGGTAAGGAAAAAAAATTACATAAAATTCTAAACAGACATCGAGTAGGTTCTGAATTAATGACCCACTGACTTAGAGACAAATTTCAGTGTCATTTGGCAACGTGACTAAACTTTATGAATTTGTTTAATAAATAATTTACTAAAAAGTTTGAAGCTCACATGTCAAATTTAATGTTGTTGTTGTTGTTTTTTATCTCATTTGCCATGGGAAAGACGCTGAGGTATCTTCAGCGATTTAAGCCTAATCAGCATTTCTTGTTTCGCATTGGGGTCAGCTAGGGCCAAGAGTACAACTTTAGCTACTCACTCATCCCTTTTACAAGGAAGGGAGGGACACGATCACACAGAAGACAGACCTTACAGAGAGAACACAGAATAACAACCATGCCCGAACAGGGATTTGAGCCTTGGAAGCCCAAATCACTAGGAAGATGCTCTATCTCTATGCCAGAACACCAGCTCAAATTTAGTGATAACTGGAATACAAATTATACTTCTATGTTTGTTCTAGAAAGTTCGAGGTTTTATACCAGTTGCTAGAAAAATCAGATTAGAGACATAAAAGTATTGGCACTAATAATAATCCTCGAAATATATGAATAATTAAGCAAAGTCACTCTTTTGAATATTATATTCTGCAAAATTTTCTTTGAATACTTTTTGCAGTCAATTTTTTTACTCGTAACTTGTATGCAAATTGCAGGTGTGTTCGCAGCGTACGTTGATTACAGATATACTCAACCTCTGCATTTTTTAAATGTATTCCAAGTTTTCATGTAGAACTAAATAACGTTATTTGTTACTGAGCTGTTGCACTTTTCACCTACACTCTTTGAAAGAGGTTTTCGAAAAAATACTACATTTAAATAGTTAATAACATAAATTCTATTTCTCCCGAGTCATCATACACGTGAACTAATTCACAGCACACTCGGAAACACGCCTATATTCAAATTAGCCAGCTAACTAGAATAGATTTAAAAAAAGAGAAAATTAAGATATCTAATAAATATATAATAATAAATGTACTAAATTGGCAATAAGAATTACGTTTAAATGAAAAATCAAAATCAAAACGAAAAAATACGATGAATCCGGCCTGAAGACTTTTTCAAGAGTCACCCTCAGGCTCAGATTCAAACAATTGACCCCTCATGACCCGGAAACCAAGGAAATTGAAGTTTCGATCTTGAATTTTACTTTAAACGTAATTATTATTGCTAATTTAGTTCAATTCATTTGTGTTTTAGCAGTAGCAGCATTGGCCTTTTCTAAATAAAATGTTCTTTTTAATACTATGGTTCCTTTGTCAACTCAAAACTCTTAATTCTTATTGTTTTGTTCCCTTCAAAAATTTAAAAAAAATGCAACATTGATAAAAATGCCCCCTCATACATTTTTATAAAATTAAAGAAGAGGGAAATAGTATCTTATGTATTTTACCATTTAGCTAAATATATTTAGTATAGTTATTAGCTGAATATATTTTCCTAAAGAAAATATTCAAGGATTGTTTTAACAAAATGGTAAATACAAAAACTCTAATTTTTTTTTATAGTTTTATAAAAACAGAAAAATAATATTAATCTCCAAAATATATTTTGGAAAAAAAATTATTCACAATTTAAATGAAAAAAAATTAACTCGTAAGTAAGAGTTAATTCAATCAAAAATGAAAAATTCTTGAACCCTAAAGATATTAAACGATGCATAAGATAGTTGAATCTTCAACGATATCGAAAATTACGTCAATCATACTATGTATCACAAAATTTCTTCAAAACCAAATATTCCATTCTTAACAGTTTTTCAAAGTTTAAATAGAATGAAAAGAACCCATAAATATCCTTAATAAAATAAGAAAAGAGAAAGTATATCAGCCTATTATCTTTTCTTGGTCAATCCAACAATACATTCAATAAAATGATTCCTTTTGATTTGAAAATTTTGGAATAGAATAATTCTTTAAATTCACTTTATTTTCTGGATATTTATTTTTAGAATGAAACATATCGATAAACATTCCCTTCGAGTGGATCTTATTTTCAGAAAATAAGGCAGCATAAAGATTAAAATAAAATATGTTATGCATATTTCAATGTATCATCTCAGAACATAATTTCTTGAACGCCCAAGCACCACTTGCTCGTGCAAGTTAAATTATATTTTTATTCATTTTACTTGTTTCGTTGAATGAGTCACTTTAATATTGCAAACGATCCAAAAAAACACTTTGTCTCGTATTGATAGTTTAAAAAATATCCCATTTTATATTTATTTCATTTCATGTAATCACATGCTCAAAATTATATTTTCCTAGGTTTTATTGGCTGTAGTTATTAATATATTTAAAAAAAATCAAAGCTCTTGTAAATGCAATGGCAACACTTTATTAAAAGCTAATTTTTTGAGATGGTCGTGCAGATAATAAAATTTCATTTTTTCGTCTACGTATTGTTTTATATTTTGCCTACGGAATTTTGTTGACTCCACAAACCTCCTTCTCAAAATAACATCATATTCTGACATGATAAAAATTATTTCCAGATTTTTTTTAACTGATTAGATTAAAAGAAATTTGTCTCATGTTTGTAGTAAAATTTTAAATATCAACTTTAGCCCAAAATGTGACTAAACGACAATCAAACTTAGTTTTACTTTCAAGATTGATTTGCTCTTAATAAAACAAATGAAAGAATACTTTTTGTAAGTTCTTACTGTACTTATTTTTCCTATTTTGCATCTATTAGAACTAGCTTATTATTGATATTGGAAAAGGCTTAGGATATTAAACACTATCCATCTCAGGAATAAATGAAACATGTTTTGGATAAAATCTGAAATGTTGCCTGTTCTTGAACATTTTAGAGAATCCTAAGCACAGATTTTATTTTGCAGCAGAGAGCTTAGATTTCAGATTTAGAGATTTTATTCTTGGGATTTCCTGAAGCTGAGAGGTGGTATTTCACGGGAGTATTTTTCGTATATGTCGCTAGTGTGCTAAAAAAGTGAAGAATTTGGGGAAGAACTTGAAGATCTTAAGGCATCTGTGATATTTCGCACCACCAAAAAACTACTTTTCAATTCTTAGCCTGTGAAAAAAAAATCTGAATGATTTATAGAGGGTTGAAATTTTTACATTTAAAAATATTGCCAAAATATATAACTATAAAGTAAATTATTTGACTCATGAAAAAATATGTTTCTTGCTAAATATATATGTTGTTGTTACTTATGGCACTTGCCTATGGTCAAGCCCCCGCTGATACAGCAACAGATTTAAGCCGAAAGGAGCGTCTCTTGTTTTTGAAGTAGCGCCAACTAGGGCCAAGAGTACGACTTAGCTACACACTCACCACATTTGCTTGCACAGCCCCTTTTTACAGGGGGGCACAGTCACACATCTGACAGCTGGCACACAGAAGAACAACCATGTCCGAACCAGGACTCGAACCCTGTACTCCCAGAACACGAGGAAAACTCGCTACATCTGTACCAGAAAGCCGGCAAATATATATGTATATATTGATTTACCTTCACGAGAAAAACCCTCAACATGTCTGCCTTAAATAGACGACCCGAAGAAAGGAGATAAGTAGGCATTTAATGGCTACCATCAATAAAATAAAAACCATTGGATAGTAACAGTATAATTTGATATTTTCTTGAAGATTTCATGCCTTTTTCAGAAAGAAAAGTTTTCTTTTTAAGACTATACTTTTTTCGGTTCGTTTTAAGCTTGAAGTTTTGAATTACCACAAAACTAGAGTTTCAAATAATAAATCTATGATCAGGAAAAAAAATAAAAAAAAAATAACGTTTACTTTTTAGTTAATCTGTTGCAGTTTAAATCTAAATAAAAATACGAAATTCAGCAATAAAAACTAAAATAAGAGGGTAAAATTAAAGGCCTCAATAATTAGAAAAAAATAAAGATATTTATTCGTTTCCTATTCTTTTAAGCGCTCACGAAATATTTTATAAGAACCTTCGGATAAATATACTCTCCAACATTGGTTACCCAGTCATTCGCAGTACTCTTAGATATTACATAACAAATATTTACAGAATATAAAATTGATCGGAAAATCACAAAACCGCAAGGCATCGACCGAAATGCAAAGCAAATAGAAGTGAAACGTTTTATTTGATTCTTATTTGATCATTTTCTTTTAATTATTTTTAACATTTCATAATTAATAAATATGGATAAAATTAAATGATAGAATTATTACAACTCAAAATTATTTATAGAGTTTAATTTATTCATGAAATTAATTTTTATGGAATTCGATATATTAATTCATAATACAAAACGTTAAATTTATATAATATTATGTATATTACAGGGCAAGTTAGAGAAATATTTTAATAACTACACAAAATTTCAATTTTTGATACTTTCATTTGTGGAAATTGAAAATGATTGAAAAATTGCAAACAGAAAACACTTAAAGGTATGTTAAAGTGTTAAAGCAATTTTATCTTCTAATTTGAAGCCCAGAAAACATGATATGCGCTTCAATTTATATAAATTTTCCTCTAACTACCAATACTATGTAAAACCCCTCAAATATACTTAAAGATGTTTAAAAGATCTTTTAAATTACATTATAAAATTTCAAGGTATTTTTATAAGTGAAATGTAATTTATCTTATTTAGAATAATCTATTTGCGTATTCATTTCATTCAAGAAAATAAGATAAAATCTTTTTTTTGCATGAACCTTAACTCATCTGAGTATAAAATAAATTGTATTAAATTCAGCACAAATAGTTTAGAAATATATCTTCATTCCCACGTAAAATGATGGAAATTTATTACTTACGTTTATG
>JAOUZG010041829.1:1395-28812 GCA_026289955.1 Argiope argentata
TCTAAACAATAACATATTTGTATGTGTACTGTTTTACTTCCTTGTATACGAAGTATACATAAAAAGTAAAATGTGATGCTAAAAAAATTCAAAGTCAGAATTTTGATCCATTTTGATGTTTGAGTCCAAAAAACCTATTTTTAGGCATGAAAAATCTGTAAGTTTGTGAACATGTTAACATAAGACGTTATATGTTAGAAGAATGGAATTTGGCGTATGGATTAAAGTTTGCTGATTTTTTTGTCAAATGTTGAAGGAAATCCCTACATAGGAAAACCTTTCTGTTTGGCTATTGGAAAACCACGGCAAGACATAAATAATTAGACATAAATTTTTCATAAAAGAAACGTCTAAAAGGAAGATTCTAATAAAATTTTAAACCCTATTTCTCAAATCGATCTGTATTTTCACATGCATGTAATTACTCATTCTCAAACGCCCTAACTCAATTAAATTCAGTTTTTTAATTTGTAATATGGAGTCCGATTCTAATCACCGTTTTTCTAAAAAAATTGTTCTAAATAAATATTTATACAATAGGTTTAATTAGAACGCTAGATCCCCCCCCCCAATGATCTAAATTAAGTATTATTCTCTAGTGTCAAGCATCTCCTTGTTGGATTATATATTTGCTTGTTCTAACTCTCAATAATTCAAAAACGCAAGTACTCAATGTATAAATGAATAAAATTCGACAAGTAGTAGATTTGCAAATTGATTTCAATCGGTTGATGATGAGTTCAAAATACATTCTCACTCCTCTTCACTATACTACTTATAAGCATTGAACGTACCACACAGCGTAGAACCACCACACAATATTTTGTTTTTCCGGGCGTTTGGTGTGACTTCCAAAGATATGCCGACTCTCATCCCTCACTGCTCCCGTTTCGGGTTCAGGGGACGCAGAGGAGTATAAAAGGAAAAATAAAAATGTAAATACAAGATAATTTCCTTATATGAGAAAGTAGAAAGTAAAAGTTTAATTGCTATTTAAACTTTAAAATTGACCAAGACGAACATCAAAGAGACAATAAGAGATTTTTTTCAGTAATATTTATCGGCAATATAATTTTTTCTTTAATTAAAATCCATTTTCTTTTCTTTATTACCATTTTCTTTTCTGCATCTCAATGAAAGCGTTAAATAGCTGAAGGGATTCAACAGGCAGTGAGGGAAAAAAGAAGTTTTTGTAATTGTTTGTATTTTACTGGCCATGAAATCCTTACAATACTCCAAACAGTAAAATATAGATAATGTTTCTACAAAGAAGAAATGTAATCCGAAATCGGGAAATATGTTTATATTTTCAAAGTCTTTAGTTATTCCCCCCCCCACCTCCCTTTGATTTAAAATTTTCAAATACGTGGAATTCGAAGGAAGACATGAAAGTGTTATACATTTTTGATCAATTTTCAGGAATTTACAGAAGATATATTAGAAATTCAAGCATAAAACGATAATTTAAATTGTGATAAGTGAATAAGTAAATGATCTGCAGGAGGATAAATTATAAATATTCCAGGTAGTCAACCCTCCATCCGAGCTCAATCAATTCCTCATGAAACCGTGTAATTGCATGAGTATCGGATTCCAAAGGATAATCGATAGTTAACATCTATGTCTTAGATGAGGGTAAATCGCGTTAACTCTAGATAATCCAGACAATTGCCTTGTATTTAAATGCCATTAATCTAGTTAAACTGTAGTATTGAGGCTACCTCTTACCTCTCCTTTCCTCTAGGTATAATCGAATAATGAGATTTAAAAATTTGATATGACACTTCTGTCATAAAGCTTTTTTATTATATTGGTTGAATTTTTGAAATAACATCATTGATAAAGTTGATGTGAAACAATGTTGCGTTTTCATTTTTCAGAGAAGATCAATATGCTTACTCCGTTACACGAGCAGGATGTAGCAAGAAGGACAAATGTCCCGAGCGCAAATGTGAGAAATTAGTTACATTTAAAAGCAAGTTTTTTTTAACCTCTTACTTCCAAAAATCTTAAAATGGATTAAGTTAAATGTGGGGAAACGTATGCGATACTGTCCTTTCTCCAATCTATTAATCAATTCCAGTTAGACCCCAAAACAGTATAAGGAGCCATATATGAAAGGGAAAGTAAATTAAGGTACTTTCCAATTTAGTCAATAATATATATATGTTTTTATAATCTCTAGAATATAGTTTTCCTTTCCATTTTCCCGATAAATTTAGGTATTCGTTTCATTGGAAATAATTTTGCTTTCCAAACGTCTTGACACAGAGGTAGCGTCTCTTCCGTTTTCTGGACATCCTGGGCAAGCGTCCCGGTTCTGGTATGGTTGTTCTTCATCTGTTCTATCTGTGAGGTGAGTGAAAGTGTCTCCTGTAAAAAGGGCATGTACAAGCGAATGTGATGCATAAATAGCTAAGACGTACTGTAAGGAAGTCGTCACTTGGTCTCCTGTTGGAAGAGACCCGTGATCGAAGAATGATACTCCTAACCAGTGGTGAGGCTATTTATCCTTTGTTACACATTGTGTTTCCCCATTTTTAGTGTCGTCCGTCGGACTTGAGAAAGACAAATAAGGGAACACACATGTTTTCGGTCCATTAAAGCAGCAAACCGTGTCGATATACCAAATGAGACTATTTCTTCTATGGACCACCCAAGCTGGGATAAAGTTCCAATAATGGACAGAATATGCTCTTTACGACCCGTTGAAGAAATTAGTGCTTTCTTGAACCCATTGAAGAAAGAATGCAGATGCGGACAGTGGGTATTGTGAAGGTTCTGTTAAGGGGTGGATGTTTCAGAAATCTTCCCACGACATGATGGCGCGCCAGTGGGAGTATTTCTGAACAATAATTGGACAATCGGCATTTCCAGCACGCCAATGCGAGCCTGAGAGGTGGAGCTTCGCTACTTTTAAAATGGACGATCAAGAAGCTGATCTGGGAGAGACTGGACGAGAGCAGATACGACAACGAGATGAGCCGTGAGCAGTGCTGAAGAGATACTACGTGATCTCGAGTTTGTTGGAAAGATCTACCGGAAGTAATCCGCAGATCTCTTTAGCTACAGGCAGTAGTCGAATACGCGGATAGCTTGTGAATACCCGGCATAGTTGCCGAACGGATAATCCAGTTGTAAATATTTTCCAGTATCTAACCTAGAGGACGTGTTGTTGTTTTTTTTTTTGTTTTTTTGTATTATTGTATGAAGCTGTAAATTAACCCTTTGTGTATAACACGCTACCATTTTATTTGATCGACCAGGATCAATTCATTACAGTACCCTTGGTCCTAGTTGGCGCTACTTAAAAACAAGAGACGCACTCTTGGCTTAAAATTCCTGACTGTGTCAACGAGCTTGTTCATGGCAAGTGCCATTAGAAACAGTAATAATTTTGGTTAGTTAAAACATTTGAAGAGCTACATTTTTTTTCCTTTACAATTTGTAATTTTCTGAAACATGAACTTTAAAATTAATCCATAATGTGCAAATATTGTAATGTAAGTTAAATTCACTCTTGAACAAATTAATAAATCACATATTTAAAAAAATCTCATATTTTTTACTGGTTTAATGTAAGGACCTAAATCATTAATTTATTAGCTGAAAAACATTCCTTACACATTCATTTCGTTTATGCATTCAAAGTTTAACTTAAATAAATAATAGTGAACTACTATTATTTAAGCAGGAAAGTAATACTTAATAATAGTGGACTATTTGCACATTTCCAGATTTTCCAATTCAATTCATATTTGTTTGTAACAATTAAATTTGTCAGCTTATCAAAAAACAATCTTAGTTCTATGATAATATAAAATAAAAGAAATTCATTTAAAAATCAGTTAGCTAAATCAGTTTAGAGGGGATGGACATTGCGGACTTAAAATTAATATGAATGTAAATAACATGTAAATGAGATCTAATTTGAAAAACGCAAGAGAGGACAAAAAGGCTACGTTGCAGCAAGAAGGGTATTTTCGCGATGCAGCATTAAAGATTTTGGCGACAGTTCAATTTTGTAATTCTCCAAGGAGAAATTTTATTCGGAGTTTGTTTCCCGGTTTTAAATCCAGCCGCCCTGATAAAAATGATGCAATCTTATAGGATTTCTCCTGCTGTTACAAAATGTGCTTATTTTATGCCTAGATTTGTCAAAAACTTTTTAAATTAAGATTCTTTTTTTTTTCGATTATTAACATAATCACTTTATCCTCCATAATTCGCAAACAATAAGATATGAAAGGATGAATTCTATTACTTCAATCGCCCTCTTTCATATAGCAGATTATTTCACACTCATCCTGTCTCTAGCTCTCTGTCTAGTTATTTCTCTCTCTTTCTTAGTCTATTTATTCTGTCTATTTGTCTGTCTTTATCTACCTATTTTTCTCTGTATATATCTATCTATTTCTCTCTCTGTATGTATATGTGCATGCACTCTTTTCAATTCATCCGCAATCTTAAAATAAGTTTCTCTTTAAATTCTGAGTTAAGCACTTTTTTTCCCCACGTTCGTTAGTCTATAAGCATATAAAATAAACCTTATCACAGCTAAATTAAAGGAAAATTTACTTTTTTGAAGCCATATAAAATCTGAAAGAATTTCAATACCTTCTTCTTCCTATGTCTGTACTATTGCCTGATCTCTCACAAACAACTTTTTTTAAAACATCTAAGAACTAAGAGTTTTATTTTATATTCTATGTTTATTTTTTTTTAAAAAAACTCATCCCTATATTTTTTTATTAGATTGTATAGCATTTTAATTGCCTTCGATCTTAGCACTCTTTTTAAAAATTTCAGAGGAGGACGATATGCAGATTGTAAAAGAAAAATCGTTGTTTTGGTACTTTGTGTGCCATTTTTTAAAGTTAAGTCTCTGCATACGGAATTCCACTATAGGGAGAAAAAACACTGCTGTCACAAAAGTGCATGAAACCGAGGCAATAAAATCCATACTATTATAAATGTGAAAGCTTGGATGGATGGGTAGATGGATGATGTAAGTCAATCACGCCAGAACGGCTGAACGAAATTGGATGAAGTTTCGCACAAAGATATATTGCAGTTTTGAATAGGACATAGGCTAATGTTTATTGAGATTAATTGAGAGGTTAATTTTTTATTAATTAAAAACTAACTTTCTCGCCAAAAATCTTCATTTCTCCGGTGTCAAAGAGTAATACTCGAGCTTTTTTCCCCACGCTAATAGGCTTAACATGTTTCCTACCGATTATTTCAAATAATTTTGTTCATTTTCTTAATATGATGGAAATAAAATGACAAAATGAAGGAAATAAAATATTTCTAATCTGTAATATGTTACCTCAACTGGTGTAGGAAATTCACGCATTTACACTGCCCAAAATTGGCGACGAGAATTGACGCCTACATATGGTTTGATAACATTTTACATTGTGATTAGATCGTCAGTTTTCGCACACACAAATCAAAATTTCCACGCTTACGAAGTCACAGGTAAAAGCTAGTGCATTCATTAATCATTCATCAAGAAATATTTTCGACACAATTATTTGAAAAATCGCAATGAACTATTTCAAATCGAGATGACCATCTGGATTGCTCAAATTGACTTTTACTGAAGGTTCTGTATGAAGCGACTCCACTTGGTGTTGGAAGGTCGTCGTTTAATAAGAATCTGCGAGATACATAACATTCTCTCCCTCGCATTCTCTGCCCCATCAACACATCTGAAGCGCCAACCCTCCCAACTATTTCGAAGCCGTTTCACCGGGGAAGAGAAAAGAGCGGGGATCCGCTGGCTTTGCGTTCCTCTTATGCACCGAGCGGAATCGGTTTCTGGATGGATGGTCGACCCGGTGACAGCACGAGGGAGATGCAATCGGTCGCATGATCGATGCCTTCCCCCCGCACGCCACTTATGGGGGGAGCCTTCGCTCGCTTATCGTTCATTCTTCATTATCCCGGCTTTTAGGACAGGAGACGGGTTTCCAGACGACGGCCACACTTTTTTCCCCCCAGCTTTGTACTTGCGCCATTCATCTTCGTTGATCTCGGTCACAGATAGGGGAGGGGGACGGGAAGGCAGCCACCCCGTCTCAAAATGCAATTTATTGGGTGGAGTTCGCCTCCAGAGGTCGGCTCTCCACGACGCACTGATTACGTTTGGACAGGACGCCGAAACGACAAATTGGATTTGGTTTCGGGACCTTTTATTTTTTTTTCCCTCTCTCTCTCTTACAAGAGAAACAAGAATTTTGAGTTTCGGGAGAGAGCAGGTGATTAAATCGGCGATGTTTTCTCTGGAAAACGTGACAGCTCAGGAAAGTGCGTCGTTAGAAACGCGGTCAATTCTCTGGCAACAGGCACACAATTAACTCAAAATGAAGGTATTGGAAGAAGAGGTGTGCGTGTGTGTGTGTGTGCGTGTGTACGTGTAAACAGATTATTTTTAAGCAATTCCGGAATCGAAGAGATGAAGGATATTTTTGAATTTCAAAACTTCGCTCTTATTCCATCCTGGGAGGCATAATTTAGGTACAAGCAGAAACGACGAGGCACCTCAACACTGAACGGCTCAAGAGCGAAAATAGATAAAGAGAACGAAATATATATTCTCATGATTATATATCGTGAAATTCTGATAGGGGTTTCTTCACTCGTGTCGATTTAGGTAAGGGAATTATAGAGATCGTTTAAAAGAGTTTGCTTGGATCAATAAAATTTTATTCTTTCTCTGGTAGTGTGGGAACTTTTCGATTTCGGTAATTTTACAGAATTTCTGTTGCATTAATTACATAAAAAGGTGGAATTGGATCAGGAAATAAGGGAATATTGTTGAATAATGTTATTATAAGCTGAATTAAGATAAAACTTTTGAAATTAATTAGAATTAAATTAAACTTAAAAAAATTGCTTTATACTATTAAATCCGCTCCTATGGGATAACAGCCTTTGTCGCTATATCCCTCAATGTTTATATTCAAGTCAAGTTACTATTAAATCTATATAAATCAACTCGTCACAAATTGTTTTAATGTAGAGGAAATAATCGAACAGACACTGAGAAGAAGGCGATGAAAACGACTTGCAGAACTGGAAAATGCTGAAAAGTAAAAGACAAAAGAATGCAGAATTTTAAAAAATTAGGCTTTATTGAAGACCTTCAACAGTTAAAATCTATCGCGATATTTATCCAGGGATAGTCTATTCTTCCCGAAGAGAAGTTTCTGCTACTATTGCAACTATGACAGCTATTGTAACGATGCAGCTGTAGCAATGCAAGGTTGGTCACATTTTTGTATCTCGTATCTTATTTTGCGAAGTCACTTTATTTATATCTAGACTTATTAATAATCATTTTAAAAGCATTCATTAAATCATTTTTTTAAAAATAACAGCAACTATTATTTAGCTAAGGACTTTTTAAAAGAAATTTTAGGTTTGGTACAATAATATAATTTAAAAATTAATTCTTGAAAAGGATATTTATAGTATATAGCAATTTCAAGATTAATCTGTGTACAATAGTATGAAATTTAACGAAAGAAAAAGAAAAACACTCTAAGCAAACAAATAATTGAGACTCTATGATATCATGATAGTTTTCATGAGAATATACGCAGATTTGCTTTTAATTTTTTGTACATTGTTGTCTGTACCTTGAATCACTTATTTCAAAGTATTTCAGGCACTGTGGTTTTAATTTTTAAACAATTTCATGAAGAAAGTAAATTTAAATATATCATGTCAGAACATCATATCTTGAACGGCCGAGCACCACGTGCTCGTGCAAGTTAAATTATATTTTTATTCATTTTAATCGTTTCACTGAATGAGTCACTTTAGTACCGCAAACGATCCCAAAAAAACTTTGTCTCGCATTAATTGTTTGAAAAAAAAAATCACATTTCCTATTTATTTCATTTCATATAATCACACGCTCAAAATGACATTTTTCTAGGTTTTATTTGCTGTAATCATTCACTTATTTACTTTAATCAGAGCTTTTATAAATGCAATTGAAACGCTTTATTAAAAGCTGATTTTTTTAGATGCTTGTGCAGATAATAAAATGTTTATTTTTCACCTTCGGATTTTTGTTGACGCCACAAACCTCATTCCCTGATAAAAAGAGCCACACTTTAAAGTACCTCTGTAAATAGATACTTAATTGAAAATTATTAAATAAAGTGACATTGCCCGCCGACATTGCTGGCAGATTTAAAGAAAGGGTTGGGTGATGGTGAATTTTCTGGTGGATGGTTGTTGTGCTGCTTGCGGCCACACATCAACATACGTTTTCCATTATCTGCTTCCATTTAAACCTATCGCATGTGTCATCCGCATACGGTTGCCGTTTCGGGCTTCATCAGATGTTATCGTATGGCCTCTGGACTGTTAGGATGGAGCGTTGTTTCGGCTTAGCAAGTTAATCTGAAATCGGAAAGTTTTTTTTTTTATTAATTTCATTTAACTGAGGAAAGCGAATGTCTGCTTTTAAAAAATAATATAATTTTATTTGTCAACAATCTTTTAAGTGCTTCCCCCCCCCCTAATCTTGAGCCGAATCCACCTGTGTTGTCAATACGTAGTTACATTTTCTAAACTTCTTCTTGGCAAGATTCCCTCCTCCATTTTCTTGGGCAATGAAAGAATATCAATTCAGCTTCAGTGAGAGAGGTGAAAAAATTCTTTTCCGAGGCTTTAGGTTTACCATATGATAGCGCAGATTTTTTTTTCTGCATTGAGAACATTATTTACTGCTTTTTAAAGTCACGTTATACTCTGCTTCAAGCTTTTATGACCAAAAATTCTGCTTTAATTCTTCAACATGAGTGAAAAATAACACAAGTTTATGGAACATTACAATGTTTTGTAGTGCAGAGAAATTGGCATAAACAGAATGGGAATGATTTATTTTTATTTATTTAATTTTAATTTATTTTATTAATTTAATTTATTTAATTTATTTAAATCAACCCCTTTTAGCTAATGGAATGTAAAGTTGCTGACTGGTCAGAGAAAATAAAAGTTTCGAGTAATACATAAAATTAATTCACCTTGAAAGGAAAGTATTCGATAATAAAATATAAGAACATAGAGCAGTAAACAATAATAAACACAGAAATAAACATAAATAAATAGTAATAAAACAAGTAATAGCCGGCTTCCTGGCGCAGAGGTAGCACGTCTTCTCGTATTCTGTGAGTCCCGGGCTCGAGTCCCGGTTTGGGCATGGTTGCTCTTCTATGTTCTATCTGTGAGATGTGTGACTGCACCCCCCCTGTAAAAAGGGGCTGTACAAGCTGTGAGCTGTGTTTAATCCTCTTATGAGCTAGAAGTCAGACTTTTGCCCTCGATTGCTCGGGGGTCCATACCCTCAGAAGCTACGGCACCCCTCTCTTCGTGTTATAAAGCGGGCAAGGCATCATCATCATCAATAAAACAAGTAACAACAACAATAATTAATAAAGATACAGAAACCTATTGTTAAAAACGTAAATACAAAATAGCTATATAAACATATATGATATTTAAAAAAATAGCATTCAAAAACTGCTTTTAACACTTCTTAACGCAAGCGATGGACAAGTGATGCGCAGAAATGCATCTACACACACACACACAGTTAGAATTATTGGGAATTGAAATTTTCTGGTATATTGTCCAATAAAGGTCTTAACACTTACGCTCGCATAAAATTTTGTAATCGGATAAGGCCAGGGATGTCTTGTATGACAAAGCTGAACAACATTTATGATATATCGACTTTGGCGTGAATACAGTATTTTTATTGAATTCATCGTGAAAATATATATTTTAGACACCCTTTCCCTCCCCTCCCAAAAAAATTGAACATGGAACTATAATTTTGATGACATATACCAAATTTGATTAATTTGTGTCATTGTGTTTATGAATGTTTCCATATACATGCATGCGAAAGTGCAAATATTGTTTATAGATTTAAATTATTCTCTTTATATATGCTAAAGAACAAATCCTTAAAATTTAATTTGAAATTTAAAAAAAATAAGATTTGATCCAAAATTTAATAAGAAATTTAATTGTAATTTATTTTTTAAATTAAAATTTAATAAGAATTTTTAATTTTATCTACTCTTATTTTTAAATTTATAGTAATTTAGGACATAATTTAAATGCCGAACGAGCACAACAAATTTTAACAATTTAGCTTTTTTTGCTTTGTAGTTACCGAATCTTCTTATACACGAATAGCCAGTCAAACATCGTTTTGATGGATTTTGTTCACAATCTGATAGAAATCAATAAATTTGGTTTGCATGCCAAATTTTATTCAGCTGAAAGCATTTTTGGTAGCTGTACAAGTATTATTCACAAGCAAGCAGACATAATGCCAAATGCATCTTTTAAACACAAGCCAGTTCGAAAAATTTGTCAAAATCTCGGGTTCAAATTTTTGGACGATTACAATTTGCATATACACCATATTTAAAAAATGAAATTTTTATTTAAAAAACATATACTTTCTCCTATATATATAAATATATATGTTTTTAGTTAAGAGAAAATAGTTGAAAACTATCTGTAGGTTTATTAAGATAAACTTTTTATTTGTGAAAACGAAATCAAATGTAATACACAATGATGGAAATATTGTTTTCTATTTAGTTTACCAACGATTTTTATTCAGTTGAATTCACCTATGACGGAGGTTAAAAAATAAGATAAAATTTCATCTAACGACTGCATGACGAGTCGCATGTTTGTATTAGTCGTATTTTGGTAGTTCGGTATACCTATAACGTACATTTCTCTGAATTAATTCTAATGTAAATAAAATTTTCATTTTTTCCATTATGAAACTGTAATTCATAAAGAAAAAGGTTATTTTGAAAAAATAAAAAGGTTTTATAATGCATGTTATTGCCATTATATAATATAGAACAAATTTTTAAAAATATATATTTTACTGTAATATTATCATGTCAGAACATGATATTTTTTTAGATTTGATAAGATTTTGTGACGTCAACAAAAAAGCGTTGGCGAAAAATAAAGAAATTCTTAGACGAAAAATAAAAATATTATTACCTGCACGAGCATCTATAAAAAATCAGCTTTTAATAACGCGTTGCCATCCCATTTACAAAAGCTCTGATTTTTAAAAAAATAAGTTAATGACTACAGTCAATAAAACCAAGAATATTATCATTTTGAGCATATGATTATATGAAATGAAATAAATAGGAAATGTGTTATTTTTTTAAACAATAAATGCATGACAAATTTTTTATGATCGTTTGCAATACTAAAGTGAATCAATCATTCAATGAAACAATTAAAATGAATAAAAATGTAATTTAACTCATACGAGGAATTGATGCTGGGCCGTTTAAGAAATGATGTTTTGACGTGATACATTGAAACATGCATAGCAGATTTCATTTTAATCTTTTTATAATTATGACTATTGAATGCTTAGATGACTTTTATTTTTTATTGTTATAGTTATTGAGTTAAAAATAACACCCTTCGTAATAATATAAAACACTTTTTTTGTGTGTGCGCGTTATTGCTTCAATATAAAAAGGGACAAATTTTAAAGATAATATATATATAAATATAAGTCCATCCTAAAATATTAATATTTTACCTTATTTTTAATTAGCAGTTAGAAGGTTGTCTAAATTTTTTTCACAATATTCTCTTTTTTATTTTAAATTTATTTCGTAATTGAATCGATATTTTTGAATATTATCGTCGCGATGGATCTACGCGATCTTTTGAGACAATTTCAAGTGCTTCTTTTTCCAGGAGAAAGTTTTAGAAATTTAATGACGTTTGGCGATATAATTGGCGAGCAGACAAGAGCCGCCAAAGCTGGAATTTTTCCCATTTTGATTTTTTTTAAAAGCAATTTGTAAGCTTATAAATGATTGTATATTTATTCAGACTGTTTGCCACTTAACAAGTGAGAGAAACTGTTATTCCTATGCATAAAATTAAGTTTAAAATTTTAAATTCTATTTAAAAAATTAACATAGCAATTTCTTAATCCTGCTGATTTTCTATTCAGTTTAGAAATGTAAAAAGATATCGTTGGGATAAGAAAAATAGAATTTATAGAAGTGTAATAAAGAAAAATAACTCAGGCAACTTTAATATTTTTTTGAATAAATTAAATGATGTTTTAATTTGGACCTTGTTGAATATTTTAGAAGCTATTATCTGATTCTATTTTTTATAGAATAATTTATAAATTTAAATATAAAAGTTACTAATAAGCAAAGGAGTAGGTATAATCCATATTTATTTGATATAAAGCGGTTATAAAAAACAAATTAGTAGTTTTTACTTTATATGTTAATATAACATCCTTTTTTTTCTCCTTTTTTAGCAAATATCTGAAGGATCAAATACAAAAAGCATTTCTATGGATAAAAACATTTTCCTGGTTTTATAATTAGTCTTTAACTGTTAATATACATATAGTTCTTGACATTAGAGTCAAAAATGGATTTGTTTTGGTTAATGATTTCTAATTGAAGTTATAAAATTAAAATGCATTATTTATTTTTTTGTTACAAGTTTCTATAAAATAAAAAAATGCTTGTAAATATGAAAGTCGTTTTCGATTCTTAGAAGTTGTATAAAAATTAAATAATTTAATTATGTTAATTTAGTAACAATATTGCTTTCGAAAATATGCTAATTTTGTAAAAAACAAAAGCAAGATTTTTTTTAAATGGAGTGATTTTTTTAAAGAAAATTATTAAACTAAAACTGTGGTTATTGAAATCGTTTTCCTCTTGAATCAAAATCAATATGCGAAACTGTGATGCAATTGGGAAATTAAAAACGGAGGAATCGTAATTCAACAAAAAACCAAAATTTTCTACAAACAGGGAAAAAAAATAGAAATAAAAATGTACTTCGTTAAAAAAATCGCCTTTTGCTTTAAAAAAAATAGAAGATATTTTATTTTAATTTTTAAAGGATATTTATAATATTTTACAGCTACATTTTTATTTCGACAGCTGCTGTAAAATAAATAAATAGATTTACATATTGTTTTAGAAATTATTAATCGTTTGCTATTAAATTTTTAATGTTCTTTTAGAATTTGTTAATGCAGTTTGGCAACTATATCTTCGCTGTATAATTTTGTTCTTGATGCAATTTATTGCTCGAGCCGATATAGAAATGAATAGTTGCGTTTGTGAAAAAAAAGAGATTAGTTAGTCGACCTACGTTAAATATGATAAACCTGAAAATTACAAATGAAGAACAACTTCTGAAGGATTTAATTCGCAGTTTTAATAAGTATTCATACTTTATTTTCGATATCTGAAGAAATTAATTTTTACGTACTGAAGCTATATTTTGTATTGAATCTATTAACCTGTAAGTATTGTTATCTTTGTGGAATTATTAGAATTATTTGAATAGTTTATTGAATAGGTTGTGGAAATATTTGAGAGAAAAGTGTAGAGAAAATCGCAAATTTTATAAAATGCTATCTAAATTCTGTGATATTACATGTTATTATTTCTGAGAAAATTTGTGTTACATCATTTTTCAACAAGGGCTAAAAATAAATAGTTGTAAAGGCGAATTTTTTTTCTCATTATATATCTTATATAGTAATTATTCAATTCAGATAGTACATTATTTTTTCTTGGAACTTTTGCTGAGCTTTTTTAAGGGTGTGAATAAATGAATTCTTTTCATCTTCCCCATCTACTGATTTTAAAAGAACTTTTAAAAATCAGCTATCAGTTTTTAATCATTGTATGTTTGATGTTTTATTATGATTTTTCTATTGCTCTTTTTGCTCTCAATTTAATTTTTTTTTTGGGGGGGGGGTGATGCGTTTTAATTCCTCAGTCCACTTGGATTAGCTTAATTGTTTTATTTCTTGATTAACCCTTGACATACGAATTTATTAAAGTTTCTAATTAGATGACGCATCCTATTTTGATCATTTATTGTTAATTTGATTTTTTATAATGTATGGAGCATTTGGAATATTAAAGCGTTTCAATTGATTTTTGTGTATTTAAAACCTTAATTCTGTGGCTTAGTTGCAGTCTTGAAACTAAAAATTCAGTCATTCGTTGCGCGTGTCAGACATGCCATTGCATACGAAGGGGTTAACTAAAGATGATTATAATAATTTTACAAGTGAGAATTCATTGATGAAGAAGGAACTTATATAATTTGAAGATGGACAGTTGATGTTGTTCAAAGGATCTTTACCACCTCTGTATGCTTCATTGGGCAATTCCAGATGAATTCTTCAGCGCAAGAATTGAAGTTTCGGCCTTTTTCAGATGATCCTGTCTTTTCGATTTCCAGTCGCACTCTCCTCGGCCTACGTTCGTCTCCTCTCTCTCTCTCTCTCTCTCTCTCATTATGATTTTCAAGGATTATGGAAAGAAATACAAATAGACTGAAATAAGTTAATAAACAATCTAACATCGATCGGTACCCATTTAAACATCAAGTGTATATATATCATATCGCCATTCACTTACTCTTAGAAAGTTTTTATTAAAAAGGGGAAATAATGAACACTTTAAAATAATAAAATAGAAGTGAAATGCATGTTTTTTATAATTTCATTAATGATATTTTAAAAAAATCCTCGCAAACATATGTTCTAGACGTATAAATGCACGAAAGGAAATATTTCCTTTTAAAAATGACGTTACATATAATTTTATTCAAAAAATTTAAAAAGAAACCACAAAAAAATCTTTTTTTAAAAAGAAAATTTTTTTAAATATTTAATAAAATTCTTTAAAAAAATCACATTTCAAAAATAATAATTAGAATATTTTCTCTATCATGTGACTTTGCAAAAGAAATTAAGCACTAGTGATTAATTTCTCTTTATCATAATAAACCAAAAGAATTAATTCATTCCGATATTATAATGAGCGAATTTTAAAAAATCAATGATGTGTTGTGTAAGTACCCATTTATACTTCCTGCAATAATTCAGAATAAATATACTAAGCATAAACATAAACCTTCACTAAAATTAAAAGACTAGACGGCAGATAAAATTCCCGCAGATGGTTTTACAATTTTGATGCAGAATATATCCAATAGTAAAATCTTTATAGCTTGTTCTTTTAATTTCCTCTTAGGCTTTTAAGCTATTCAGTTCTCAAGCAAAGATAATTCCGTTTCTACTTTTCTGAATTCAAGAAGATGCGAAACATACCTTTTTCATATTAACACTTCCTGCTTGTATAACTAATATAAAATGATCTATATGCAAAATAAATTTTCCTTGGAAATAATTATAATTTCCCTAACTATCTTTGGTAATAATATTTAATCATTTTATTCAATCATCATAATAAAAATGATATGTATAAATCAGTTTTACAAAAAAAATTAATAAATTTCTTAGTTATAGACCATAATTTCTATAATCAAGATACTACAAATTTTAATGAAAAAAAAAACTAAAATGTATTTAAACACTTCTTAGAAAAAAGCCGATGATAAAATTAAAAAAAAATAGAAGAACCTTTTTGGGCACCGAATCCAAAATCGTTTTACTCCGCAAAAACGACTTACATCTCTTCATTTATCGTAAAACGCGAGCAAACTACGTAATGTGTGAGAAGTCCCTTAAGCGCAGAAAATCGGCGGCATTTTTGCTTCCGTTTTGGCGCAGGTGTCGTCGCGATGGTTGTCCATCACTTCGGAACTTCCACTCCCACCCCACCCCATGGCACACCCGCCGAGCCCCCAATTTCCAGAGCGAGCGAGTAATCACGTCTTTTCGTTCCATCTCTCTCGTTTGCCGCAGCAGCATCTTCTTCTTTGGCTGCCAAACGATCTTTCTTTCCATCGGCCTCCCCGCCTCCCTCTCTCTTTTTTTTCTTTCCTCTCCACCCCTCTTCTACTCCACTGATATCTTTTTTTTCTCTCTCCCTCTTTCCACCCTTACGATCTTGTCCAGAAAGCGAGGAGTGTCAGCACTTAGAAAAGAGCGGAGGAAAAGGGCTAATGTCGGGGGAGAAAAAAAAGAAATGGAAGGGTTAGGGAAGGGGGTGGTCGGAGAAAATTTTCAGACGATGCAATGCTGCTGTCGTCCCGCTTATTTCGTTCGGAAAGAACCCTCTCGACGTCGCTCTTCTTTGCTATTGGAAAGCAGGTTGGGAGTGAAGAAAAAAAGATTTTACCGAAATGGAGCTGGAAAAACGAAAAAATAAAAAAAATAAGAGTATCATGGGGAAAAAAAAGATGCGATGATATTCACTATTGTCCCCTTTTTCTAAATTAGTGTTTAGCACGTTCCCTGCCTCCCTCCCTCCGAACGTTTGTTTTTTACTTGTTTGTTATTATTTTTCATAAACATTTCTTTCTGCGATGTTGTTGGAATATTCATCAATCATGTCTGCTGCACATCTGACTCTGTTTTTTGCCTTCCTCTCTGAGATGAGGAGAGTAACGACTTTTTTTTTGAATCCAAAAAAATAAAAAAAGAGGGATGTCTTTATTAAATTTTTTCCCCATCGATATCATGTAAACGAAAGTACACAGATGGATACATCAAAACTTGGAATAGCAGATCGAAATTTAATGAGCCCATAATCATAAGCTGTACTCTTTGTAAGTCAAGTTATTTTGCTTCGAAAACGTCAAAAGATTTGAAAATTTACTTCTGTAAACAGAAATGAATAAGGTATTTTTGATTTCGTACGATCTTTGAAGAAACAAACTTACAAAAAAAAAAAAAAAAGGACAAGGCAAAGGAAATGAGAACTGTTTCAAAATTCAAAATTTCACCCTTCAAAAAGTCTTTTTTTTTTTAAATGAAATAAGCAGTTTTAGTTGACACACATAATAAATAAAATTTCTCACATTTTAATTCTGGGGTGCATGATTATTTTGATCTCATAGCTTTCATGTTTAAAAAAATTAACTTTCAAATGGAATGAGCGGGGTTTTTTTAAAAAAAATTGCTCATCTTTTTGAAATTTTAAGACTTTTGAATCCACAAACGTTGAAGGATATATGCAAATAAATATAAATTCTCAGCTTTTGAAATACTCACGAAAACGGAAAAAAGCTGGTTGCGGCGTTCAGAAAGTTCATTTGTTCCATTTATATAACTCAAAATGAGGGAAAAGACATAAAAGTTCTTAGACCAGATTGTTCAGTACCAGTGTGACAAATTTGGGACAAACGTAGTCGAAGAAGGAGCAAAGGTGATTCAGAATTGCATTGCATTTAGAGGTGGGTAATATTTTGTCCCCCCCCTTTGAGGCAACAACAACAAAAAGGTAAAGAAATGACGAGTATTAAGAAACACTATGTATGCATTGCAAAACATGTTAATTGAAAAAAATTGCAAATCCTAAAATTGGAAAAAAGCATAAATACCACAAAAAAAGGTTTTTTGGGCTCAAGTCCTAGAATAAACTGAGCATAAATCTCCAACATTTTCGAAGATTCCTGTCGTATTTTAGACAACCCTGCAGCTATAAAGATTGAGCGATGAATTGTCTCATACTGTTGTTTTCTTATATCCAGAAAAGTTGGGGCAGAACAAATCCGGTGATCTAATTGACCAATGTGAAAGGATTCAAAACATTATTTACTTTTTCTTGATGTAACATTTAAATGAGCAAGAAATTCTATTGCTGAAATGAGCAAAGGTCACGTCCTGTCGCAGTTATGATACGTCTATGAAGAGTTTCATGGAGTAATTTATCTTCTCAGCAAAACTTGCTCTTGAAAGATCGTTTATTCTCCAACATCATATGAGGAAATATGGTCACACTAAGTTACTTGCAACAGCGATAATCCAAATTTCAGCGATAATCAATCATAGCGAAGTGGTTTTTAAGTTCGCATCCTAATTTCTGAAAATCCCCGGTCTATAGCCGAAAGTCGTTTCCAGCCTTACTAAATTATATGAATTTAAAACAACTTTGTATGGACTGGGAAAGCGTTTTTGATAAGAAGATGGATTCGCATCCCTTGGGCTGCGAGTTCGAACCCGCCAATCGAAGACATGTGTGTTGTAGCTGGAGCACGTTAAATCTGTAGTGGCCACGAAGTCCTTCCTCCATGTAGAGAGCAATATCATCGGGGGAACTGAATCAGAAGTGATCGCTCTCTGTTCCAGATCTAAATTACGATCTGTGGATGTATGAATAGAATGCATGAATGAAACCTGCCCCGTAAAAAGGACTCGTGACGTGTGTGAGCTAGAAGTCAGACTTCTGCCCTCGGGTGCTCAGGGGTCTGTACGACAAAAAACATGTTTGTATTTTCTTTATCTTTTCCATAACTTTGTGGCATTGGGGCAAGCTCATTCTGTGTAGATATATATATACATTTATTTATTTATTATTTTCGAATTAATGAATCCCCTGTTCACGAAATTCAACTACAAGATGATCTTTTAGCAAAAAATTTGGATTACCACCGTCCTTGCATCGATTA
Organism: Argiope argentata; assembly: GCA_026289955.1. Taxonomy (NCBI): domain Eukaryota; kingdom Metazoa; phylum Arthropoda; class Arachnida; order Araneae; family Araneidae; genus Argiope; species Argiope argentata. The sequence continues at coordinate 19,849 of JAOUZG010041829.1, forward strand.
TACGCATCGGTCGAACACCATCGATTTCTTTGATATCTCATTTGTATTTTTTCAGAAGCTGAAATAATTCGTACTCAAATCTTCAAATATATCCCAAAGCAATTAATAATTGATGGCCAATACACAGAATACTTAAAGATTTTGTATACATTCGTCATAGATATTCTATGTGACTCCCCTTGTTCACACGAAAAATATCTAGGTAATAGCCATTTAACATCATACATTTTAAAACATGTCTGACAAACATACAGACAAATGCGTACTTTGTTTTTCAATTGTTTAAAGTATAGGAAGCCATTGAGAAGCACATGCATGTGTATGTGCCCCCATGGGATACATGGGAAGCAAAGTATGCATTTTTAATACGCTTGCATCGGTGACAGCAGACACGCTTTAAAATGTATAACGAGCAAAGGACTACTGCCTGTATATTATTCATCTGACCAAGGGAAGTCACATAGAACATCTATGACGGTTGTGTACAAAATCTTGAAGTTCCGTCTGCATTATGTGCTAATCTTACCAATAAATTCTTTTTCATTGAATAGTTATAGCCGTTTGTATTCGCTATATCCCTTTTAAATTACACTGTATTTGCTGGAATTAAGCTAGTTTTTATCCATTTCAGTGTTAAATGTACTATGAAGCAGATTATGAAATGAGTTTCGGAATTTTTCTTCATACGGGATTTGTTTTAATTAAAGGTTTTTAATTTCCTTCATTTCATGAAAATAGGCCGTAAAATAAAGAAAGAAAAAAATAGAAGGTTATTAAAACAGCGGAAATCAAAATGAATGATAAGTGCGCGAATTCGAATTTTTAAAACTCCTTTTCACATTATAAATAAATCAGTTATTTTATTTTATTTTGCACACTGCAATGATTTAGTTTTTCTATTTTTTAAAAAAATTGAGAATTCTTTATTAATTACTTAAATTATTTTCACTGCTTCCACGAAAACAATAAAATATAACTCATGTAAGCCTGTGGAGAAGGTTAAAATTTAAGTATAACAGGGTGCAAAGAAAGAATTTTGAATATTGAATACAATTTAAGACCTAATTCACAATAAAATAGTATAAATAACATTAATTAAAAATTAATTAATATATTCAAATTTTAACTATAGTACAGTAATCAAAAACAGTAAATTTGTAATGACAATAATATAAATGATTAAAAATTGAATAGAGTTTTGAAATCAATTTTGAACTAAAATAGTATATGCGTATACGGAAAGCTCAATAAAGGTTTCTGGTTAATGAAAGAATCTGGACGTCCTTTGTATTGTTTAGAGAACGGACAAAAGTAATTTATAATTTCAGAATGATAAACTGAACGTCTTCCATCCAATACAATTATCATATTGCTCATCCGTAATAGCAAAAAGAAGGTCGGTTCATAAAATGAGCGGAAGTAGTCTCTCTGGAGCTTTCTCGCTTGATTTCAACAATATGAATGCATATTATTAATGGTATAACATTGGCGACCAAAAATCATGAAGAAATTTATTAGAAAACGATCGTTAGCTATTCCTTTTTCCTTTTTATGATTAATCGTTAGGATGCTGTTAGTACAAAGGAAAACCAAACGTGTATTTTTGACACCTTTTTCCTGCCTGGCTAAATTCAAATTTGGCGTAGAAATACAAACGTAATCGCAAAATGGCATTCCAAATTTCATATTCTTGGATCTCTGCATTTGTGAGTTATTACGTTTACATCCGCGTAAAAGTCCAGACTGACAGACGGCCAATATTTTGAAGGGCTTGTATCCAAATCCGATCCATATCTGCTATTAAGAGGCTATACCTGTATACCAAGCCTTATCCGTCTGGCTCTCATCGTTTTGGATTGTTTGCGTTAGCTCATATTTGGACAGCCGGACAGGCAGACTTTCTCAGAATGGATTTCGTCCAAAATTTGATATATATAAATCTGGAGTATAAACCGTTCGCCAAATTTCATGTCTAACCTAAAGCGCATTTGAATTATCATTATTACAGACACTCTAATTCTAAAACTGTGTTTTTTTGTCTCAGGGAGGTCTGAACCATAAAGGTTAGGGGTCATCCCATTATTCTTCACACAGCTAAATATTACGCTTTAATTACAACATATTGTTATTATAGAAACAACAGCAAGTGTTTCTGAGCAGGCGTAATTCTACATATTATCGAAAAATATAAAATTTGAAAATGCTCAAAAGGGCGAAGGCCTTCCATCTGAACGAAAAAGGAATTGAAAGCCTTAATTCCAATTTGTAAGGATTTCTACCGTCCTAATTGTGGATAAACTGTTTACTAAAGAATTGGAAGATGATTAGTTACTAATAGCGACAGATTATAACATTATATTTCCCACACTTTGTTTTCAATTTTTACGTTTATGACATGCTTTTTTTTACTATTTTATAAATAAATAATTTTTACTGTTTTGTTAGTAAATAATGCTCAAGAAAGCCTGATAATACCGCACCAACGTAATATTATAACGCATCAGCCTAATAATTATCCGCCAACTCAAAATATCAGAATTTATTTATATTTTTATGTATACATTTTTATTTTTAAGCCCTTGAAACTAAATTAACTGTAAGCCTCTTTTTTTTTTTAAAAAAAAAATTAAGTTAAGAAGTACGGAGAAGTATTGATATAATATAAAATTCTTCCGACAGTCTTAACATATTCCAGTTATTTGAAAAAGATTTTTGAAGGTCTACGTGCGTCAAAAAATAACGCTAGAAAAGGTTTAATTTGAAAGCATAAATATAAAAAAGCATAATTATAAAAAGGAAAAATAACTTTTTGTTACCATTAGTAACTTAAACTTTAACATTACTTTTAATATAATAATCAACCAAACCCACCTTTCACTATTTCTGTCCATTTAGAATGGTAGTGTAAGAATTTATAACATTTCATGTAGTATGACCAGGGGCATCAACAAAGTAGATACTGATAAAAAGATGGCGGAAATGCAAATTTGCACATCTGACTAATAATAATGCAATATTTAAAAGCAATTTTAAAATATGTTTATGTAGATAGTTCTCATGTAAAAATGGATTTATTTAATCCTCTAAAGATTTTATAAATGAAAGAAAATGTAATTGTATATAAGCATTTGGGAGTTCACAAGATATGAAGGTAAAAAATTATATTTGCCGGACCTTTGACAGAAGCTCCTGGAAGTTGTCGATTGGTGTAAAAATGAGACTTGGAAAGTTACAACTTGATCGAATAATGTTAAGATCCATTACATAAAACCATAAAATTTTGATAATATAATTGCAAAATTCTTTCTTTAGAAATATAAATTAAGGTAAAATAGGCTGGGATAGCTTGGTTGGAAGGGAGTAAGATTCGCATCCCTTTGCCTGCGAGTTCAAACCAGCCAGCCAAAGATTCTCCGTATGTCTGTGTGGTGGACGTTAATCTGTCGTGATCACCAAGTCCTCTATGTCGAGAATAATATCACTGAGGCTACTGGGTCAGAGGGGATCGTTCTCTGTTCCAGATCTAAATTACTATTTGCAGGAGAAAGAATGAAATGCAGGAATGAAGTGAAGTAAAAAGAGCTTGTGACGCGTATGAGCTATAAATTAGACTTCTAACCTTGGGTGCTGAAGGGTGCACACCCTCAGAAGTTATTCCTTCCGTTGTACAGCGGAACAAGAGAACAACACTACAGATGAAATAGGAATGTATAAAAATAATTACATTAATGCCTTTCACATGTACAAATTGTTTTATGACTTAATAATTATTGCGGAATATTTTTCCTTTCAATACTTCATAGTAAGGAATTAAAAAAAACTTGAAAAATAAAAAGAATGCGAGCTTTTGTTCTGTTTTCTAATTGACTGAAACTGAAGGCGTAAATCATATTTCAACAGAGAGCAGAGAGTCTAATTTCAGAAATGTTGAATAACATTTTCCCTTTGTGATTGTGCATTGTTAAGAGTCCTCTTCCTGTATCATCTCCGAGGGTTAAAACCTTTAAATATTTGACTCCGATAACATTTTAATTTCGTTTTGCCTTGAAAAATCGTACTCACCTGAGCAAACTTATTGAAGTGCGGATGAGGCCTCCTAACAAGTAAATCATCCATTATAAGAGCAATTTTTCGAACACAAAAGCCCGGAGAGCTGCAAATTTCAACCGAATAATTCAAAACCCCACGCCAGAAACCATCCACTCCTCGGTGGTGGCATACAGATTCGTTCCACAGAACACTACAGCCGAAATCCCCGGAGTGGAAAAACTGTTTTATAATTCAGGCGCGGCTGCTAAACGATTCCGAATACCACAGCAGATGACCCTCGAGCACCCCGATATCCACCCACCCCCACATCCAATAAATCCCACACTCGCATTCATTCTTTACGGCCCCCTTCTGCATCATCTCCCCTCTTTTCCCCATTCCCGGCGGACACAAAAGGGAGGAGGAATTTTCGGAGAAGTCGCAGGCAGCACCAGAATCATTCCGCTCGCTCTCCATCCTCACTGTCTGAAGAGGATGGAATCTTTATTCCTCTCCGGGACCTAGGCGCTCCGGGGTGGAAATGTTATTCTGGGGGGGGATGACAGAGGGGGGTGGGTTGAATTCAAAACGTTCTGTAAAGGTTGTGGGGTGGAGGTGGGATTGTGTTTATGGGACAGATGGAGAAGAGGGGCGTTGTCTGGAGGCCTTGCTTGATTGGCAGCGAATTAAGAAAGGAAGTTTCGGAGAGGGGGTGCGAAATTTCGCAAATGGAAGTGTTGAGGGTTTTAATTGCATTTAGGGAAGAGAGAGAGAGAGGCTTATTGGGAAGTGTCGGAGACGGTGTCGGTCGGCCCTTTCGGTCGAAGTGTTTGTCGTCGGCAGCGGAAAAGGAAGCTTATTATGGTTGGGACCCTCTCTTTTTTTCTTTCTTTATCTTCTTCATTCCTTCCCATTGTAGTGTGGTTGTTCTTCGCGAACCACACATCTTTGATTATCGGAAATTCAAAAAGTAGAAAGGGGAGAGCGGATCGTTCAATTTTTCTGCAGAGTTTCCGAGCACAAAAGCCCGAGCTGATCAATAACATTCGCGTGTTGAATGAGGTCCCCGGCTAGTCGCTGATTGGAAATTTGCCTGGCATGAAACGGGTTATTAATAGAAAGCGAAGAGAAGAGGAAGTACGGAGCGGAGGAAATATATTCTACGAATGAGTAAAGAAAAATTTTTTTTTTTGCAGTCTTCTGGTGTTTTGGATCATGCTTTTCGAATTCGAAAATTCCGTGCCTCTGGTATGTTTTGAATGTATCAACAGATAGTGTGTATTTCTTTCTCGGATACGAAGTATAATAATAACAAAAAGAATTATTTCGAATTCAAGATTTTGACGGAATTCCACGTTTTAAGCCTTCCCAACTCCGAAAAACATATTTTCGGAAAATGCCCGTCTACCCATAACAAAGATAAATCAAAAACTGTTTGATCTACCCTAATGGAAATTTGCTGTAGAATCTTTATATCCGATTTATAGAGATACATCAAATTTTGAGCGAAATTCGCTCTGAGGAAGTCTGATTATCCGGCTGTTCAAATGTAATGTAACAAGATAAGAGGTCCAGATAGATAAAATTCGGTGCCGATATTTAACATCTATTTTATAGACACTTTCCATTTTTGAGCCAAATCCTACAACTGATTGATTGTCTGTCGATTTATACTTTCAGAAGCATGTAAACGTAATAACTCAAAGAGAAAGTGACTTAAATATATTAAATTTAAAATGGAATTCAATGTTTACAAATATGGTTTTGTACCAAATTTTTGTTTGAATCTGATTGGGATTGTGTTTCTGAAACCCAAATTTCATTTTCAGATACTATTAAACGCATACCGAGGATTAATTGCGAAATTTCTCTCTAGTATAATTTGGAATCTATTACAGTGAAACCTCGTTACAACAATATTTTAGGGACCAAATAAAGTATATTGTTGTAGAGAGGCATATTGTTATATCGAGGGCCCACATATTTTGAGCATTTAATAAGAGTTTTTTTTTTATTATTATTAGTTTAAGGTGCATAACATACTACTTTTAAGTCTATATTTAGAAGAAATTAATTTGTAAAATACTAATAATAGTGGTTTAAATACTAAAAAAAATAAGATAAATTCAGAAAATAAGCACAAATATTCACATACCTGAAAACACTTTTTATTGAAAATAATCCAATATTTTTGTTTGTTTATTCATTTTTTAACTGTTAAGTTCACCAATACTGTATGTATGCATTGAGTCTAGTGCACGAAAATGTTCTTCATTTGTCGACGGAAGGCTTGAAAAAAAAATGTCCGTAGAGAATTTACGGATTGAAGAGCTTCCTGGGATGACAATAAGGACTGCGATGGACCTGTATTATCATCATCATTAATATCATCATCATCATCTTCATCATTGTTTCCTATCTCATCAGTAATTTCAGAGAGAATATCTTCATCAGTAACTGCTGCGAAAACCATAAGATCATCATCTGCTGTTAAATAGTCTTCTATACTAATTCCAAACTTTTTACCGCTTGTTTCCTCAAGTTGGGATACGGATTTTTTGATGTGCAAAACACATTCTTGATCATCTGAGAGATCATTGTCTTTGGAATTTTCATCATTATCAGATTTCTTATCTTCCATAACACAAAGACCAGCCTTTTTCCAGCAATTCCGAATGGTTTTTTCTGTTACTTCCCACCAACTTCCAGCAATATTTGTGACACGCTTCCTTGACATTTACAGCTTTGAAAGGGTCTTCTACTTTATTTTCAAAGTTTACAAGTATGAAGTCCACCAACCGTTTTCTGTAATATCCCTTGAAGCACTTAATTATGCCCATATCAAGTGGCTGTAAAATTGAAGTGCAATTGGCAGGGAAAACAGCTATTTCGATATTTTGTAGCTTTGGAAATGACGTGTGAGCACTGCAGTTATCTATTAACAAAACGATTTTTTTCTTTCTCTTCTTCATTTCATTGTCTAACTCCTGTAACCATTCGGAAAAAAGTTTAGACGTCATCCAAGCCTTCTTATTTGCTTTATACTTCACGGGAAGACTTTTCACGTTCTTAAAGCACCTTGGTTTCAATGATTTACCAATGACGAGAGGTTGTATTCTATGCGTTCCTGTGCTATTTGTACACAGAAGAACAGTCAGTCTCTGCTTTGATTTCTTCCCTCCATAACACTTTTCACCCTTGAATGCCAATGTTCGATCAGGTAGGAGTTGGAAAAACAGCCCAGCTTCATTTGCATTATAAATGTCTTCTGGAGCATACTTTTCTAAGATTTCTTTCATCTTGTTTTGCCGCCATTCATTTGCATCGTTTATCGGGACTGACTTTTTCTCTCCGTGAACTTCTTGGAAAGTTATTCCCTGGTGATCTCGAAAACGCATTAACCAACCATTGCTAGCTTTGAAAGTTTCGTTCCCTAGCATTGCTGCAAATTTCCATGCTTTTGCACATAATAAAGATCCATTTATTGGGACATTTGTTGCTCTCATCTCTTGAAACCATTTTGAAACAGCAGCATCAATGTTTTCATTTGTCGCAACCTTCAGTCGTTTTCGCTCTGGGTTAATTTCATTTGAAGTTACAGCATCTTCGATTTGCTTTCTCTTCTTTAGGAAGGTTGCAACCGTAGATTGCGATAATCCCTGTTTCTTAGCCGCATCAATCTGCTTCATTCCCTCATCAATATCATTGATAACTTTCAGTTTATCTCGAAAAGATAGTTGCTTTCGCCCAGCCATCTAAAGGCCTGATCACACGTCAAAATATGTATTTTCGGCGCTTTCCCTCAACAAACGACAAAGAAAGTGACGTCACTCGTGTGACATCACTTATAAGTTTCACATGATTTGTTGAATTTCGCTCGCGGACAATATTTTCGATAACATTTTCGAACTTGTTCGAATAAGTTGTCGATTATGAAACTTGCTTGACCGGTTTTTGTGGGTAGAAACGGAAAAGGGCTGGCGACATTTCACCGTGTGATAATGCCTTTAGGGAACAATATCGCTTGAAAGAAAGAATAGTTTAAACCAAATGTTTCGCCTAGAGCTCAAAATCGTTAAAGACTAATAAAACAACCTTTGAACTCACTTTTCAGTACGTCACTTAACAACACCCCGCCTCCATCTCCCTCTGTTCCTCTAACAAAGGGCACTTGTTCTGTGACAAGGTGAAAAGACGGGTCCAGATGTCCTTAAACCTTATCAGAATTCCAAAGCTTACTGGGAAATGAGACTAGGCCTACATTTACACTTCACTCCCCCCTCACCCACTCCAATTCCCAAAAGGGTGGGCTCCATCTGTTTTGAAATCTGAACAATAGCTATTTATTCAGGGATAAGTTGAGTATCCACAATGAGTCTTAATAGACGGAAAAAATAACAAAAGAAAACGAAAAAAAAAAGCGTTTGAAAATCAAAATATTACTATAAAGGGAGAAAATAATACTGAAATTTAGACTGAAAAAATCGTTTTACAGAGGTTTATTGTTCTAGAGATCGCAATATTGAGGGGAGATTAACATTAGTTTATATGCAAAATCGCCGGGACCACAAAACATTATTGTAGTAGAGGGAGTTATTGTTGTATCGGGTATCGTTATAGCGAGAGTTTACTGTACAAGATAGATTCAGTAAAAATGCTATTTTTACGCTCAAGGATAATTTTTTGCTATTATTTTCCGCCAACGCTATGCTAGGCGTTCTCTGGGATAACACCTTTATTAAGAGGTATGCTAGAAGATTTTTTTTGGGGGGGAGGGGACTACTGCCGTTTTGGCTTCTTTTTTTCAAATTGTGAATAGTTTTTATTCATTAATTTATTGTTCATTAAGAACAAAACAAAAAATTGTATTATAAGAGTTGAAGAAAAATTCGATATAGAGGTTTTGATTAATCTCATAATTTCAGATCATATATA
>JAOUZG010041837.1:0-13613 GCA_026289955.1 Argiope argentata
TTTGCAAGCGAATGTGAATAGCAAAAGTCGTACTCTTGGCCTTAGTTAGCGCTACTACAAAGTAAGAGACGCTGATTAGGCTTAAATCGCTGACTATCTCAACGAGCTTGTCCATGGCAAGTGCCGTAAGAAACAACAACAAATAAAAATTTATCTTCACACACACACACACTCTAAAACTCCTTCGTCTGCAAATATTATGTTTCCTTTTGCTTGGCGGCGGAATGTTTGGAATTTTTCTTCTCAAGAAGTTTTTCACGCTTCGTTCTATATATACAGATAGAAGCTCTTCAGCCATCAATAGTTATTTTTATCCGACATTTTTCAACAAGCTTTGAATGACATAATTTATTTCCAAAAATATGTTTCGTAGGTGAGAATAGGTATTATTGTTATTATCTTCCTCCAAAGACCTTCTTATTAGAACAAATTCTTAAGTCGAACACTGACGTATTAAAAACTCATTTATAATTCTCTTCGACACTGGTACTGGCAATTTTTTTCCCTTATTACTTTAAAATCATTGAACTTAAAGTGGTCATGCTAGATTAGCTTTGGTTTGATATAATAAATAGCCGCTTTTGTTGCTAATGAGTACATGTGCATCTGAGAAGCAATAAATACATTAACCTATATAAATATTTGGAATCCTTAGGAAGTTTTTCTTTTTGTTATATTATTGAATACTTTAAAGAAAATACTTAGAGTGGAAATTTTCCAAAATTGTCTCGCATACTGTCTTATAAAGATGTTTCTCTCTTTTTTCTCATTAAATCGTGGGATTTCAGCAAAGCTGTGAACGGCACAAGACCTCAAATTTTTATTTTCCGCATTCCAGAATTTTATTTTTGGTAATATAGTGAAAAAAAGCAAATAAAAAAAGAAGTACATGAGCATTAATCGCAAGATATTGGCAAAATATAGTTGTAAGAAATTTATTAATGGGAATTTTTAATGGCGATCAATCGCAGGTGTGTAATTAATACACAAATATTAGAAAACTGAATATATATTTTGGGTGCTTATTTTTCTCCTCAACAATTTAAAAGTCACATATTTCAATTTTAAAAAGCTGTAAAATTAATTTTTGTTCAATAATATTTTCAAAAGCTGTCTCGGAAAAACGGCAAAATTGAGTGTCATTTTTTAAAATTAATGATGGTGGCGTGTTCGCTTTCTTACAGAAGGAGAGGGGCAGTAACTTCTGAGAGTATGGATTCTTGAGCACCCGAGGGAAGAAGTCTGACTTCTAGCTCATATGAAGATGACACACACCTATCTCATTTGCTTGCACAGCTTTTTTTTTTTACAGGGAAGTACTTTCACAGATAAAATGCAGAAGAATAACCATGCTCTCACCGAAATTCGACCTCGGGAAGCTCAGATCATGAGGGAAACGCGCTACCTCTGTGCCCGGACAACGGCTTTTTAATTAATAGAAATTTTAAATATGTTTTTAAAAAATCGCTCCGGAATGCGCATTAAAACCTTTCAAGTTAGATATGAGCAAGATCTGATAGCCGTAAGTCAAACATTCAAAACTATAAAACCACAAATATTTACTTTTATTATTAGCAAACATATAGATACAAATGATTATTTATTTATCATCAAAGAATAAGGAGAAATAATTAGAACATCATTGTTCAGTTTTCAAAACTGGAAGAAAAATACTCTAACTATTATTATAAACAATAAAAACGTTTTAAAATATGTTGGAAGGATGTTGTAACTTTTGCATAAAAAAATACTTAATTTATTAGTATTATTACTAAGAATATTGGTGGTTAGTTAAATTGTTAAGTTAGTAATTTCTGTTTTTGTTTTTTATGGTGATACAAAAATAATATTTATGCAAACATATTTGAACATTTTTGTTCCAAACATATTTAAATATTTAAATTGCCTTTTATTTACTTAGAAGTCTGATTTAAATCCCAGCCAGCGAAAACGTTCTTCTTAAAATTTTCAGATATTCTCTAACAAAATTTTTACTTCAGGGGACGCCTTACAAGCCATTGGCGTATAAAAGTTATTAAATATTAACATACGATGTGAATTTAGAGTTTTTTTTCTAAATCTATCACGTGATTTTTGCCAATTTTTTTACTAGTAATGAGTGGCATACGGTTAAAATTATCCTAACTGCTGAAACAGAACGACGATTGTAGTTGCGTATCAGTTGTTAGACACACGATTGTAGTCACAAAATACGATTCTAAATTAGATATATTTAAATCAGTGAGCTTTTGAACTGTCGCTTTTACATGTTTCTGGAAGCATGAATCGACAAATAGTCAATCCCTTATTGGAGTTGGCTTAGTATCTGATTGGTGTCTATACAATAGATGTTAAATCTGTGAAGCAAATTTTATCTGTCTATTTCTCTTCATAGTACTTTTTCGTTAGCCGGGTGCAAAGGAAAAATCGCCAAAAAAAATTTGGAGGGATTCTACATTATTTGGTGATTTTTCACTTTAAAATCGCTGTTAGAAATTTGGCAGAATTCCACATCATTTGGTGATTTTTCGCTTGAGCTCGGCTAACGAAAAAGTACCCTCCCTCTTCATTTTGTAGTTCGTACTAATTTATATGCGATCACTTGGACAGAAAGACTTCCTCTGAACGGATATTGTTTAAAATCCGATAGAAATTTACAAATTACGCTCGCCAAATTTCATTCATCTATCTCAAAACGTTTTTTGAGTTATCTTAATTTTGATAGATGAGAAATACTTGTATGATAAAAGCATTTATATGTTTAATTTTAATAAGCAGTGGTTTCCCAAAACTATCTCTCATGCTTTTTAATAAAAAACTATCCTAGGAAATATCTCCCATGGCATTGACTAGCAGTATTTACGCAATATTAAACTTTGGCGGAAATTTAACAATTTTACTGAATTTGGCTAGTTATTTGGCGATTAATTCGTATCATGCAATTAATAGTATATGAAAATTAAATTTGGTTAGTTTTTTGTTGTTGTTTCTAATGGCACTTGCCTATGGACAAGCTCGCTGCTGGACCCAGCAGCAGATTTAAGCCGAGTGAAGCGTCTCTTGTTTCAAGTAGCGCCAACTAGGGCCAAGAGTACGACTTTTGCTACACACTCATCTCATTCGCCTGCACAACCCCTTTTTACAGGGGGGCACATTCACACATCTCACAGATAGTACACAGAATAACAACCATGCCCGAACCAGGACTCGAACCCGGGACCTCCTGAACACGAGGCAGACGCGCTACCCCTGTGCCAGCAAGCCGGCGGTTAGTTTTTTACAAACATTGAGACAAAAAATTTGACAAAAAAAAATTACACATGTAGACAGATGATAAAAAACCAAATTTGATATGTTTAAATTTTTGTGTGTTTGATTTAAGAAATTTGGTGGAATTCTACATTATTTGGCGATTTTTTTTGCTTGAGCTCGGTTAATGGAAAAGTACTTTGCGTTTACATGTTTTTGAAAATATACATTACAAACGGTCAATCACTCTTTCAATTTTGCTCAAAATTTGATAAGTGTCTATATTATAGATGCTAAATATTCGTGCTGAATTTTGTCCAACCATATATATCTCTCTCTGTCTTTTTTTTAAAGTTATTATATTAACTTATATTCAAACAGCCGGACAGACAGATTTTCTATGAAAGAGGTTGCCAAAATTTTAAAATCCACCAATTTGTTGTAAAGACCGTTAACCAAATTTCATCTGCCTAGCTCAAATCATTTTTTGAGTTATCTTTGTTACAAACTGATATTTTCTGGGGTACTTTTCCGTCAGCCGAACGGAAACGAAAAATCGCCAAATTTTGCAGAATTTCGCCAAATTTTTTAGTGAATTTAAAGCAAAAAATCGCTAAATAATGTTGAATTCCTTTACATTTCTTAGCGATTTTTCGATGCTGCTTGGTTAACAGAAAAGTACCTTTTTTACTGACGTGGAAATTCTTTAAAATCTCGAATTAGAATGTTTTGATTAATACAAAAATTTCTCCATTCTACTTATACACGAAAATAATAATATTTATTTACATAATTAAATAATTTTTTAAGTAATAAAAAGTTAAAACCACTTCATTAAAAGGAAGTTATATTCAGGAAGTTTCATCCATCTTCATGCTCCAGTTACAATAAAAATGCTTATGATTTGAAATTCCATTCAAATGCTGTGCTCTAAGTGCGGACGAAAAAAATGCATTTCAATTAAAAGAAAAACAAGTGAATCTTCAGTACGGTTTTACTCTAACCAGGTACGGCCGATCGCTGGAAAAATGCCAATCCTGACTACAGCGTGAAATAAGTCATTGATAATACTATCAAACGTACTCGGCGAGGAGGGACGGTTCTCCCGGCGCACGTGGTTTCGCGCACACGTGATCAACTCTGCTGATTCCGCACGTGCTAGATCGGAGAATTCATTCAGTTTCTTTCATCCCACCGATTCTTCTGGGTTCCCTTGTAAACATTGCGCGGAAGAAACTTTTCAAAAATTGATGAACCTCGTGGTGGTTACGGATACAGTTTGGAACGATGCAACTGGCTTTTCCGCAGAATCACACCAATTTGAAAATGGCCAGAGAATTAAGTAACTTAATGGCAATGCAAATAATGTAAATAATCGTGCTATCAGTTTGTTTATAATATTGGATGAAGATTGTGATTGTGATCTGAAATCTTGCTGTTGATTGTAAATGAATATGGAATTTTTAATTCTTTTATTGCTAAAAGAATCGTCTGATTATAAGAAGAAAAAGAAATTCTAAGCGATTTAAATTCTGTGATTGATGAAAAATTAATCGTTTGCTACATTGAACCGTTAATTTATTTTATGTTTACTGTTTTTCTTCAGTATATTAAAACAGATGCCAATTTAAATATGAAAACTATACGATTCTTTTAGCTACAGTCGGATAGAAAAACAATGCATCGTTTTAAGTATATAAAAACTATTTATGCGGCAAACTATTATGTGGCAAATCTATTTACATAATTTATTTTGTTCTTTACTACCATTTAAACAATTATGATATCATGGATTTTAAAATTTTTGATTGTGAAAAACTGTGAATTTGTGAAATTCAAAGTACCATGCATATGTATATATTAACATTATGCATAGTATATTCTATACAGGTAGTAAATATCAATAAAAAATGAAAATTCAAGCAAACGTTACCAACTATTATTGATTAAGAATTGCCCTCAAAGAACAGAAAATAAATATGGATATGCTTTAATTCAAAGAATGACTTCGAAAATATCGACATCTTGTTTTTTAAACGAGATAACTATGAAAAAAGGGACAATCATAAATTTAAAAAAATTAGGTTGAATTCTTACAATAAAACATGAGATCAACATAACATTTGTGAACAGAAATATTAAGAAGATTTTTTATATAATGTTGTGAATAATTATGAAGTTGCCGAAAACTGGATTAGAAATGACTTGACATCAGATATTGTTGAAAAGATCTGCAATGGAGACAACTGTTGAAGTGATCGAAGCAGAGTCGCGGATACCGAAAAAAATTATGGATAAAAAAGGAAAAGACCCTATAAAGGTAAGTGAAAAAAATTTTTAAACAAAAAAAATCTATTTCAATTTTTTTGTGTTGCATGGATATAGTTTTTAAAAGCAAAAATTTTGAGTTTTATTAATGAACTTTCTGAAATATGACTTTGAGATGATTTAAAATATGTAGAAGCGTTCGATTTCCGATTAGTTTGACTTTCTTTTATTCCTGTTTTCAGTTCAGATTTTCTTATCACCAAAGGCGTTAATCATTTTTTGTGATAGAAAAAAAATTATAACTATTATAATATAATCGTCAAGAGTAAAACCAATCTGGGAGGTAATAAACCCACATCTAAAGAGACATTCGAGTTGAAATGCGTGTGTGTGTGTTTGAGGTTACAAACAAATAGTATTTTGTGGATTTACAAACAATGCAACTGGAATTGTTCATATCTGTGTTTTAGCTTAATTGTGATTCTAAAGGTGGATTAACTATTTTAAACAATTGGTATGTGAAAATTCGATGTTATATGCTAAGTTTGTTTAAAATGAACGAATTAATGACTCTAAAAGGCATTCCTTGCCAAAAATAAAAATTTAAACATAAAAATTACTTATTTAATGTAATAAGAAATGTTTGAAAATAAGGAAAAGCAAAAACTATATGCTTTCTCTATGAGAAATTTTAAACTTCTTGAACCGCATGAATACGTTTTTGACTCAAAGAAATAACGTTCTCAAAAAATCCTAAAAATTTTGTAATTTTTTAACATGATATTCGAAAACTTTAAGAAATATTTTAATGAAAATATTGTATTTTCAAATTCTATGGGCAATGAAATGAGATTTGATTTAAAAGTTTCGCTGTTTGTAAAATACTTTACATTTAAAAGCGTTTTTTAAAAAGCTTAAATTCTGAATTAATGAAAAAAAATGATTTAACATATATTTTTATCCTTAATATAAGTGTATTTAAAAACTTTTCTTGGATTTTGGATCGTTTCATAAATTACAATCATGCATTACTTGAATCTAAGGAAAACATAGAATGTTAATCCCTTTGTCGAATAGTGTTAAAATTTATTACAAATTCCATTGCTTTTCAAAAATATATTATAAAAACATTTTACCCATTTTGTGTTTATAGTTAAGAATACATTATTTCAAAAATTTTGTTTCCGAACATAGTCGATCATTTTAACTATGATCAAAGGATGCATTTAAATCCTATACCTTTAAACGACCAATTCTTGTATATATATAAACTTATTTATTTCGTGTACCTTGGAAACGGCTTTAACGATTTGAATCAAATTTTATATTTAGATTAAGGTTATGTTTTTTTTAATGTGTTTCCTAAAAAAACGATGTTTTACACAAGAAAATGCATTTTTTATAACCAAATATTGGCTTATGGGAATTTGCATGAGCGTGTCCGAAATGATATAGTTGTTAGGGCTGTAGACTCCCCTGCATTTTTTTTTTCATATTCGATCCTGCGTTTTCAATTCAATGAAATTTTTCGCTTATCTTATAACTTTAAATGAGTATTTCTTGAATTTACATAAATGTATTTTGTGTATCTTGGAAATGACTCTAACAATTTGGATTCATTTTCTATTTAGATAAGGTTTTTCTTTTTAGGTTTTCTTTTTATATTTAGATAAGGTTTGTCTCTAAAGGAGTCTCCTGAAAACACGCGATTTCATTAAAAAAAATTATAACCAATTATCAGAGCATTTTTCATTCTGCTCTCATTCTGACAATGTCATATAGCGCCATCTCTTAAATTTTTGTGGTACTAGTGGTCTTTTTTGGTACAATATTTCCGTATGATGATAACTTAATGGCACTTCAAAATTTTATCAGATGGCCCTGATTTAAGTGACATCAGGTAAAATTGAAAAATATTCACATTCAATCAGGATGTGATTCACAACTTTAAAAAAAACTGCCAAGTGAAACTCCCCCCCCCCGGATATATAATTTTTTATCTGACCAATATAACTTTTACATGTTTAAATGTGACCTTTTAATTTTAAGTAGAATTTGATTTCTATATGAATTGTATATGCTAAGTTACTTAAGTCGCAAAGAAATTCTTTGAATGATAGACAAAAATAACCTGGAGAAGCAAAAGTACACTCGACATGATTTCAAATGAAATATAGAATTATATTATTAAGAATCAAAGAAAAATAAATAGTTTTTTTTAAAAAAAAAATAGCACAGTAATTATAATTCCCTTTTTCTGCAAATTTTCCCCTAATGTATAAAACTAGAAAATAAACAGAAATATTATTGATTTGAATCAGTTTTCGGAATGTTGCCTTTTGAGAGTAACATTACGATTAATTTTCTCACGCTGGTTCAAAACGTTTCATGCTTCAGGAGTATAGATATTGAAGAAACGTTGAACATCACTGGTCATCATTAAAATCTTTTTTTTTTGTATTCGGTTCTGTGAAACTTTCAAATTGTAATATACCAATAATAAGTTAATTAAGTCGAAAAGAATTTTTTTCTGTATATTAATGTACTATTGAATTTATATTTATAAACAAAATAAATTGTATTGATGGATTAGAATGGTTTTGAATAACTAATATTCGTCTATAGCATGCGATTATTATTAAAGTTCACTGACGGCATATTTTAATACAAAAGTGGGGATGATACATTTTATTTTTACTTTTATAATAAAATTGTTTAGTTAAAAGGGGTTTTAACAGTACTTATCTATTGCAATAAAATACCACCCATTGGTGGACCTGGTTAAATTTTAAATATGAAAGAACTTACTAGCGCTTGAACTTTGGCGATTTTTTTTCAACAATTAATCGCTGATATGTGACTAATACATAAGTACCTGTACTTAGTTCTATTAAATATTTTTGCGTCCGTCCATTCACTATTGAACATTCTTTAAAAAGAAACAAAATAAATCACACAAAAACAATCAAAGTTTTTTTTTTCTTTTCTTTTCTTGCATCTGGCGTTCGATTCTGAGGTATTCATCAGTTATTCGGTCCCACTGAATCTGAAATTGGAAAATTTTTAAGCCATATATAAATACAAATTTTCTTTATGGAATATTTTTTTGAAACTTTATTTTATAGAAAAGACAAAATGATCACAATCTTAACAGACTTTGAAGCATTCAAAATTACGTTAGAATTACGAGAATTCTGAAAATTTTGGACTGCCGTCTTCAAATAGACATATGAGAATTGCATAGAATAATTTATACATCATGAATTAGTGAAGAGTTTGTTTCTTGCTTTTAAATATGTGTGTGAGAGTAAGAATTATGTTGAATAGTTTACATATAATGAGCTGGTGTAGATTTTGATTTTTCGGTTTTTAGTAATAAGTTACTATCATACATTATACCTTAAATTATCTTCGGACAATTATTTTTTAAATAAACTCATTGCAATGCGATTACTCTATTCGCTTGCTCTTTAAAAATTAAGAAACTTGAGTTCAAGAACTCCTTGACACTTCTCTCAAATCAACAAGATTTTGAGGATTGCCTTTAAAAAGGCTTATGTTAGCTCTATAAAATTATATATGATTTGTGCTTTATCACTATGAAATATAAAATAAATGTAATGAAGATTAATTAATGTTTCTTTTCACGAAAAGTTTCGATAAATTTCGAATCAAGTCAGTATTTTATGAAATATTTTCTATCATCTTTATGCACATAACTCATTGAAAAAATACTATTTTAATTTCAGTAAAACAAAATATAAATTTCTTCCAATTTTTAATTTTATCAAATAAGTAAAGTTTTAAATACCAAGAAAAATCTTCAAAAATACATCAATGTTTGTCCTTTCTTCTTTTTTTCATTTTAAATTCAAACAAGAGCACAAGTATCATTATATATATATTAAACTTTTTTATATTACACGATATTTCATTTTTTTAATAATGGCATTGCATTTGCCTTAAATAACTCATTTTATGCACGGGATTTTTTTAAAAAGATTGTTGAATATCACAGCAATTTAAGGAATAAGTGCATCGACTAAAAATACGACCAGAAGAAAAAATTTCCAGAAATATATATATTATATAAAAATAAAGTAACAAAAATCAGATTAAACCGAATAGAGAACAAAAAGTGACAATTATAGATCATAAAAAAGAATTATAGCATTTTCTGCAAGCATTATCGGACAATAATATGAAAAGATATTGATTTCGGCATTTGGGGTGACTTTAAGATATCTTTTTCTTATGAGCATATTGGTGTAGAAGCTAAATTTTGAGATGATTAATTTTATTTTTAATAACGTGAACATATATTATACACTCATGCAGCTTAAATAAAAAGAAATATGTCTTGGATTTGGATTTTCTGATTTCCTCTCTTTTCCTTTTGAAAACTATGAAAAGATGGGGTTTTTTTGTATGTATGCGATGTTATATAGCATAAAGCATATGCAAAAATATAATCTTCCATGATCTGTAAATATTACTTAATAGATTATTGTTTCCGAAACTAATCGCTTTGAAAATAATAATAGAAGCGTGTAATTTGAAATAAAAGGCAACATACACCTTATAAAAGGGAACATACGTCCCTTTAAGTAATTCAGGACTATTTAGCACTGGTTTTTATGACCCTAAAATAAATTTTATGACTAGTTGTATGCATTTCTCTCTCTCTAAAAAAGAAATTTTCAACTTTTCTTGTGTTTTGGGCACATTAAAAAAAGTTTCGTAGCGAAATTCAAATAATACAACAATTTTATCATAAATTACTTATTTTTCCAAATTCCCTTCAGAATTTATACCATAGTTTTGAATTTTTACACAGACAATTTCATTTTCAGTACTATACAATAATAAACTTATTGTACTGTAAATAAATAAATAAATTATATGCTTATCTGTTTCCAATAATTAATTATTCATCATTCCATCCGGTAAGATCATTTTATCCAATGAATCATCAACTATGCAATTCTGGTAAAATCATTATCAGATGTGTTATTATCGCATCTATTTTCAATCCTTTTTGATTATGATAAATGGTTATTACCATTCAAGATTTATTATTGGCAATAAATGAATTATACAAATTCCGAATGCATTTTTTCGTCACGGAAGAAAATTAGAAGTATTTCAGGTTTTTACATTGCTAATATTGGAATCTAAGAATTGAGTGAATTTAAAAACAACATTTCTAAGCTTACACTCTCAGTGTAAAACTCTCCGTGTTAGAATAAGATGCAGGACCTCTGTTGATTAATCCATAAATTTGAGAGATCTTAATTTCCTTTTCATACACCTCAGGCATATTCGCAAAAAATGTCAAATTTTAAAAAACATAGCAAAAATATCAAATTGTGAAAATTAAAAACCAGCTATTGTTATTTTAAAACAAAATGTTTATGGTGTAAATAACTCTTTTTTTTGTGGAAAATTATTTACACCAGAAAAAACATATTAATTATCAAACAATATGATTGATACTCAAAGGAAAAAAAGGAAATGTATGTTTATTGTATTTCACAGTGAAATGCATTCATCTTTAGAATTGTTACGTTTTCTTCTCCAGAGTGAGATTTTTCAATATGAATATTCTTTAAGAAAAACGAAGGATGCTCCCCCCCCAAAAAAAAGTGTAAAGTGTTGGCAACCCTTATAAAAACATTTGATAGTTGATAGTTCAGAGTTAATTAAAACGGTGATATAAGAATGATATAAGAACATGTTGAATTAAATAAAAAATAAAGATTTTTCTTTAAATTTGTATGTTTTTATTGAATTTTAAAGTACACAAGATAGGGCTAACAAGATGGAATAACGCGTTGAGTAAATGATCTTTATGACGTTGTTGAAAACGAAGCACTCTTTTGGTGAAATTTCTCATGATCATTTTATATAAATGTGGCTGAATTTCTTTGATGCAGCTTTGAATTTCCTAATTATATACACGCATTCTTAAGGACATTGGCATAGACCTTTCACTTCAAATATCTCTATAAAAAGAAATCCAATCGTGTTAAATCACACGATCTAGAAGCCCACCTCTCAAATTTTCCAACTCCAGACTTTCATTATTTTTGAAATATTGTTCAACAAGGAAAACTCGTTGTTCTATCATGTAACACCCCATTATTACTAACCCTAAACTATCAGCTGTCTAATGGTTTTTTTAATAGTGTTGTAACATTTTACTGAATGATTGTAACATTTTACTGAACATTTTACTGAATGACATTTTACTACTATCCAAATAAATTCAAATATTTCTTTCATTTTGGAACACTTTTAAACTTTTTTTGTTTCACTCTGTTTCCATTTAAACAATTTTTTTATGTGTATAAGAAATAATGCATAGAGACGGGAAAAAAATTCAAATCCTATCCTTGTCTTAGCATTTATTTAAATTTTCAATACAAATAGTAAAATGGTGTAAAATAATTCGTTTATTATTTTTTTAAACAAATAATTCCAATCTTCTTGTATAGTTCACATATTCCGTTCAAACCAGCTTTAGTAGTCTTCCTGAAACGTTTTCGAATACTTTTAAATTTCGGATACGCCGTTCTGAATAAAAACTAACACATTTTGGATAAGGCTGTTAAAACCACGAAAGCTTCGATTTTTCTTTTTAGAACGTCACACATGAGCGTTTTGGGCATCGCAGTATTGTGAAAAAAAATCTAATGAGCATTTTGGACACTTCTTTTATCCAAATAAAATTTGACGCGGAATTCCAATTTCAATAACATGCTCATATAACCAGTTTTATTTATCTAAATCATTGCTCTTTTTATTTGTTCCGTTTACATGCATTCTAAAATACAGCGGAAGAACACTTTGAACGGATTTGATTTAAAATTTGTTCTAAATCTACACTCTAGAAGTTAGGTTTATGCTCTAAATTTTACCAAGTTGTAGTTTTATAGCTGTCTTTAAGTCCCGTTTAGGTCTAGCTAAAATAGTAAGAATTAGGCTTTTCTGGATTTTTTTTAATTAAAACTTACTACATATCTACACTGTTGTTTTGAATTAGTGCATTAAATTTCATCAGTCCTTTATGTTTTGGAGTTATCTCAGATAATTCCCTTTATTCTGAGACAGAACAGCTATCCTGAGTATGGATTTAACTCAAAATTTAACAGAAATTTACATATTTAACGTGTACAGACCACATATCGAATTTCAATTGCCTATCCGGAAATGCTTTTAAGTTATTGTGCTCACAAACCAAGAAACAGGCATATTTCCAAAAATATGCTACTCATACTAAGGAGTACTGAAACACGAGCTTTATTAAAATCTCGAGTTCGCATTTTTGACGATTAAAATGCTTTTCTGTTGTTGTTGTTGTTACTTATGGCACTTGCCTATGGATAAGCCCGCTGCTGATACAGCAGCAGATTTCAGCAGAAAAAAGCGTCTCTTGCTTTTGTAGTAGCGCCAACTAGGTATGACTTACCTACACGCTCACCAAATTTACTTGCACATCTTTTTTTTACAGCGGGGCACATTCACACATCTCACAGATAGCACACAGAAAAACAACCATGCCCGAACCGGGACTCCCAGAACTCGAGGAAGACGCGCTACCTCTGTGTCATAAAGCCAGAAAATGCTTTTCTTTATTTATATATACATTAGAAGATGCAAATGAAGACAGCATATCAGATTTATGATAGTATTATAATAAAATATGACAGTATGAGAATAGTAAGAACACGAAACGCCATGATCAAAATTAAAAGCCAGTGTGAGTAGTCTCCTCCATGTTTTCTCACATACTCTCTAGTAAATTTGTTATTCCAGACAAATATTTTACATGGCACTGACGTACAATAGTTACGAAACTTTAACGTCTGAATTTAATTTGCATTTATTGGATAAATCGAGGCAAGTTTTTTTTATTATTAATTATTTTTTTTATTATTTTTTATAATTAATTTTTTATTATTAATTTTTTTATTATAATTAATAAATTATTATTAAATTTTTTTAGCTACACGAGAGCTTTAAAATATCTACGTTAAACGTTCAGATGTATTTGTTGTTCTTTCTAGTATCTACTTGTTTTTTCTAGTTGATAG
>JAOUZG010041844.1:0-15915 GCA_026289955.1 Argiope argentata
AATTCTGCTACGCTGCGCTTGCTCGATACAGTGCATCATTCTGCCTTGCGAATTAGTTCAGGGGCTTTTCGGACATCACCGATAGAGAGCCTTTATGTCATTTGCCACCAAATACCTTTGTATTTGCGACGAGCAAAATTATCATTGCAATATTATTTTCGAACGAAATCTCTTCTCAATCATCCCATTACTCATACGGCCATTCCCGTTACTCTTCAAAGAATATATAACGCTCGACCTTCTCACGTTCTTCCCTTTCGTGAGAGGATTGAACGAGTAATTCTAAACTCTAGTCTCGAAATTCCTGATGTTCTGACAATTGATTGTAACGTATTTTCTCCTTGGGGGACTCCCCAGTTTTCTTTTCTTAACACTTTCTCGGGTTTTAATAAAACTACGACTGCTCCAGTGATTTTCCAACAGCTTTTCAGTTCTCATCGCTCCCATTATGCTTCGTATTTTCCAGTATTTACCGATGGTTCAAAGTCAGACGGGCATGTTGGTTGTGGTGTCATCTTTGGTGACGAGATACACAGTTTCCGTCTGCATGCGTCCTTCTCGATTCTCTCTGCCGAACTGATGGCAATTTTCTTTGCTTTACAGAGAATTTCAAAATGCTCACAATATGAATGTTGTATATATACCGATAGCATGAGTTCGCTGGAAGCACTCCATCATTTTAACTTTCATACGCATCCTATAGCTACTAAAATTTTGGAACTCTTGCAGACTCTCCATCTTCGGGGTTTTAGCATTTTACTCTGCTGGATCCCTGCCCATGTTGGAATTGTAGGGAATGAAGAGTCGGATCACGCTGCTAAAACTGCTTCTTCCCTCTTGCATTGTGAACTCCCATATAGAGATGTTCAAAAATATATTACTAAATACATTCTTTCTCTGTGGCAGATGGCATGGGATCAACAGGTAAACAATAAATTGCATCATATTAAGCCACTGATGTGTTGCCTATACGAAGGGCAGATGTCATTCTGACTCGCCTACGCATTGGGCATACTCGGTGTACTCATAAGCATTTACTTTTTGGAGAGAATGCCCCAAAGTGCTCCACGTGTCGTACAGACTTAAATGTTAATCACATTTTAACGGAATGTCCGAACTATAATTTTTATCGCACTTCTTACTTTCATTCGCCCCATTTAACTCTTTTAACATTGCTGGGAGAGCAACACCATCAAAATATTTTTAACTTTCTAAAAGCTATCGGCTTTTTAATGAGCATTTAACTTTTCAACCATTGTTTGGAATTTTACCACCTTCATTTTTTCTTATCTCAACTTACATTTCTATAAATTTTTTATATTTGAATTGATTCTACATCATTTTAAACCATTTGTTTCTACTTTTATCGCGTGTATGGCGCAGTATGGCCAACAATGGCCCTTGTGCCAAAAAAAATCCAAACCAACCAACCAACCAACCTAAAAGCTCGTAAGTTTTTGTCCTTTTTCATTTTTCTTTTTTTGCATAGCCAATTTTGTCTCTTGGAACTGCCGTGGAATTAGGAATAAGATTTCAGATCTTAAGTACATCATCAATGTACACCAACCTTTCATTATTGCACTCCAGGAAACCTATCTAAAGCATAAGGACACAATTCCATTAAGGCATTATGAACTTGTACAAAAAAATGGTGCAGGCGATAGAGCTTCAGGTGGGGTAGCTCTACTGATCTCGAGCTCCTTTCCCTCATCTCCTCTAATATTAAATACTCCTTTGCAAGAAATAGCTGTTCAGATCCATATCCATTCTTTGTTTACAGTCTGTAGTCTATATCTTCCACCAAATACACCTGTTGAGGAAAATAATCTGAATAATCTTGTTTCCCAACTTCCTGAACCATTTATCAATCTAGGTGATATGAATGGACACAGCCCTCTTTGGGGTAATACTGATACAAATACGCGGGGCAAACAAATTGAAAAAATATTACATGATTACAGTCTTTGTCTGCTTAACAATGATGAACATACTTACTTCCACGAGCCAACTAGAACGTTTCACTCTGTAGATCTAGCAATATGTACTCCAACCCTTCTGCCTTATCTTACTTTCCATGTTACCAATAATCTGCATAATAGCGATCATTTCCCATTAATTATCTCTGATAACAGACCGACATCTTCAACTCATCGTATACTGAAATATAATCTTAAAGCAGCTAATTGGTCAGAATTTCAGTTAAGGGCTAATATAACTAAAGAAATGATCACTAACAATAGCTTAGATACTGCTCTCAAAAATGTCACTGAAGTGTTAATTGCTGCGGCAGATAGTTCAATTCCTAAAAGCTCCAATACTTTTAAAAGACAAAGGAAAGTATGGTGGAAGGAAGAATGTCGCGAGGCACACAAGAGGAAAAGAAAAGCCTGGAACCGATTCCGAAGAAACCCGACAACTATGAACTTAATTAGTTACAATCAGGCGAAGGCCATCTCGAGGAAAATACAACGACGAAGTAAACGGGAGTCATGGGAAAGATATATCAACAGTATTGCTTCCAACATATCTAGCAAAAAACTTTGGGAGAGTGAAAAAAAACCTGTGGCATCTTCAAAAATAATAATATATGAATTCTATATAATAATGGAGTTTCCTTTACATCTCTAAAAGACATTGCTAATTGCATTGCATCAGAATTAGCTAAAACATCAAATAATAAAAATTATTCGACTCCGTTTGCTCACCATAAATGTACAGCTGAAAAGCAAAAACTTCATTTCCAATCCTCTCCATATGCTCCTTACAATACAGATTTCATTTTTCATGAATTGAAAACTTGTCTCTCGGAAACCCAGAAATCATCGCCAGGTCCTGACAATATCAGTTACCTTATGATACAACACATATCTAATAAATCTCTACACAATCTACTAGTTCTCTATAATAGAATTTGGCATGAGCACTCTTTCCCATCATCCTGGCAGCAGGCTATTATAATACCTATTCTTAAACCTGGAAAAGAATCATCAAACCCATGTAACTATCGTCCGATTGCACTTACGAGCTGTCAACAAGCGTTTAATATATTATTTGGAAACTAACAAATTTCTTAGTCCCTTTCAAAGCGGGTTTAGAGAGGGGCGTTCAGCAATTGACAACTTACTTGCCTTGGAAACAGAAATTCGAAATTCTTTTATTCGCAGACAGCATACTGTAGCTATTTTCTTCGATATAGATAAAGCTTATGATCGCGCTTGGAGATATGGCATTCTTCGTGATCTCTATGATTGTAATCTCCGTGGTAATCTACCCATATTCATTAAGAATTTTTTAGAACTCCGAAAATTCAGAGTAAGAATTGGAGACCAACTGTCAGACTACTTTATTCAAGAACAAGGTGTACCTCAGGGCAGTGTACTTAGTGTAACGCTTTTTGCTTTAAAGATCAATGGCATTTTACAACAACTCCCACTCTATGTCAAAGGCTTCCTTTACGTTGATGATCTTTATATATCCTGTACAGGGGATGATAATGCTTTTGTGGAACGGCAACTCCAACTAGCCGTAAATAAAATCCAACAATGGTCTACTCTAAACGGTTTTTCTTTTTCCTTAACCAAAACTAAATGTGTACATTTTTGTCGTAAACGCCGTTTCCATTCAGATCCTGAGATAAGAATTGATGGTCAACCCATCAGTGTTGTCAATGAAATCAAATTTTTAGGAATAATTTTTGACAAAAAACTTACTTTCGGTCCGCATGTTTTATATTTACGAAAGAAACTTGAAAAGACTTTGAATATTTTGAAAGTTCTTTCAAATATGTCCTGGGGAGCTTCAAGAGCATCCCTGCTTCGAGTCTACAGAGCTACTATACTCTCCAAGATGGACTACGGATGTGTAATATATGGTTCTGCAAGACAAAGTGTATTAAAAAAAATTAGACCCTATTCACAACGCAGCTCTCAGACTTTGCAGTGGCGCCTTTCGTACTTCTCCTGTCGAAAGTCTGTACGTTGAATGCTGTGAGCCTTATCTCGATCAGAGACGAAAAATGCTAACCCTTCATTACTTTTTTAAACTTTTATCCCTGCCTTCACATCCATTCTTTAATTACAAGCAGAGTCGATTCATACTTCGTTTACAAAGGGCCAGACCATCAGTCATTCCTTCATTCTTTAACAGAGCAACAAACATTCTAAATAATTTAAAAGTAGACAATATCCTTGTTGAACCAAATGTAAAGGATCACCTCACTCCGTGGAAATCTCATGGACTTAAATACTTAAATCCGTTTGCAACTTTCGATAAACCTATTACAGCCCCTATAATCTATCTCCAACTTTTTGCTCATCATCGTGAAGCATATAAACATTTCATTCCAATATTTACAGATGGTTCGAAAGGTTCTTTAAATACTTCATTTGCTTGTGTTTTTATTGATTCCACCAGCTCCTTTCAACTTCATCCTTCATGTTCTATTTTTACTGTAGAAATCACTGCCATCTTTCATGCATTATCCCGCATTTCAAATGGTCCACCTCATAATTATATCATTTATTCAGACTCAAAAAGTGCCTTGGAATCGTTAACATCTCTTCATCGTTTCTCTCATCCATTGGCTTTTAAAATTCTTGAATTGCATGATAGCCTTACATGTGAAGGTTATTCAGTCCTATTCTGCTGGGTTCCTTCACATGTGGGTATTTCTGGCAATGAATTGGCAGACGAGGCTGCGAAATCGGCTTCCAATCTTTTAAATGACCCTGTTCCTTTGAACGATATCAAGAAATATATAAAAACCCTTCTATATATGAAATGGCAATCAGAATGGGACAGTAAAGAGGCAAATAAGCTTCATTCTATCAAATGTTCCATCGAGTGTTGGCCCATTTTAAAAAGCAGAAAATTGGATACCGTTATTACACGTTTAAGAATTGGCCATACTAGGCTCACATACAGGAATTTGTTGTTGGGGAAGCCCGCCCCTCGATGTATTTTATGCCAATGCCTTTTGACAGTTCAGCACATACTGATGGAGTGTCCACGTTTTGATTCCCCCTCAGGGGCTCACCTTCTTTAGGTGGGTACGGGTGTCCCAATCCCGAGGTTCCCAGGGATCTTTACTCCATTTATTGTTTATTCTCCTCTACGCCTCTTTCTGTCTGCTTGATCCTTCTTTCCCTCGACGGCAAGCGAGGGAGCTTTCCATGAGAAGCTGTCGCCGCTCTGTTTGCTTCTTGCTTCTCATGGACAGCCAAAAACCCCACGTTTTGGCCGTGCGTGGTGACCCATTAGACGGGTGGTACACTGTTGGTCCCCAATGTATCAATCGGCTGGTTGCTAGCCACCTGAGTGGTTAGTCTGCTAGGGATCAAGCGAAGGGGTTACTCCTTGGGCTTGGCGTTAAGGGTGGTCACTGTCCTCGGGGGTAACTCCAAGCGTATAGGTACCGATTAGCGCTAAGGTAAGTGCCGAGGCTGGGAATGGCCAGAGCCGGTGGCTGCCTTCCCTTGTAGGACTCCGTGGTGGGTGGTGCCGTCGGGCCCGAATCCCCATCAATATCGTATGAGTAAAAAAAAACTTTTCTCCCTTAAGTGGGCATCTTTCCGTACCGACACAAATATTTAAACCATTTGATGCATTCTTCATTGTGAAGCGAATCTCCGAATCAAAAGAATCTTTCCATTCTGTATCACCTTTTCTTGTAGAAAAAGCGTTAACAGGAAGTGTTGGAGAGGTGACATCTGTTCAAAAGCTCCGTTCAGGTGACCTACTCGTTGAAGTTTCAACAAGACAGCAGTCTCATAAAATTTTAAAATTAAAGTCTCTGGGGCCAATACAAGTTTCTGTTACTCCACATAGTTCTTTAAATTCCTCCAAAGGTGTAATTACTTGTGGGGAATTATTCAACGTCTCCTTGGAAGAAATCACTGAAAAATTACAAAGTCAAGGGGTGACCCATGTGCGCCGAATTTCTATTAGGCGAGAGGGACAACTTCTTAATACCAAGCATCTTATTTTGACATTTAACTCTCCAAAATTGCCAGAGTTGGTAAAGGCTGGGTACATGAAATTACCCGTGAGACCTTTTATTCCGAATCCTTTAAGATGCTTCAATTGCCAACGTTTCGGCCATTCCAAGGCTAACTGCCGCGGGACCTTTACATGCGCCCGTTGTGCAATAGCTGGACATGAAAGTAATGAATGTTCTGGCAAGGAAACTTGTGTAAATTGCAAAGGGAACCACACCTCTTTCTCTCGCTCATGTCCTGTCTGGAAAACAGAAAAAGATATTATTTCTGTAAAATTTAAAGAACATGTGTCTTTTCCTGAAGCTCGGAAAATTGTTAGAACTCGTACACCGTTGCTTGGTACAAGCTATGCTTCAGCCGTAAAAGTAACATTAAAAACTGTTGGGATCCAGTATGACACAAATGATTTTAAGACTGTCTCCGAATCGGATAATTCAGCTACGGTACCTGAATTGGATCAACCTTCCAATATTACTCCAACAATAATCCAACATACCCGTAAGAAACATAAATCGCCTTCTGAAAAATCTCTGGCACTCAAACTTTCAAAAAAAGGTCAATTACAAAGAGACTTGAAAAAAATACCCTCTTTAGCAGTTCGGAATTCAGTCGCTTTGGGATTATCTAGTGAGGGCTTAGTTCATAAGGACTTGCCGGCAATATTTGATAAACCCACTAATCCTGATCACCTTTCCCTCCATCCGTCAGAAGAGGAGGAGGATTTTACAATGAACTGTGTTGTTCTGCAAACCCAAAGCATTGGTGCAAATAATTCACCCCCAAACAATATTTCTTGATGGGTACTTTCCTCTCCTGGAACTGTCGTGGTCTGAGGTCCAAAATTACTGACATCAAGTGCATTATCAATCAATATCATCCTTCTTGCTTTGCATTTCAAGAAACGTTCTTGAATTCTAACGTTTCTTCCAAACTCCGTGGCTACAATATAGTTCGAAAGGATACAGACCCAGAAATCAATAATTCTGGAGGTGTCTGTATTTTAACTTCTAACCTTTTTCCCAGTACACCCCTTAAATTGCACACCCCCTTACAGGCTGTGGCAATTCAGGTTCATACAAGAGCACTTGTTACAGTCTGTTCTATTTATTTGCCACCTCATGACGTCATTAATCAGCAACAACTTAATAATCTTGTTGATCAGCTACCATCACCATTTTTAATACTCGGTGACTTCAATGGGCATAATACTTTGTGGGGTTCAGACAATACCAATTCTCGTGGCCGACAGATCGAACAATTCATTACCAATAACTGTCTCTGTCTACTTAATAATAATGAGAAAACGTACTTTCATGAACCCACACGCAGCTTGCATAATTTAAACCATATGACTGGCGCAGAATGGCCTCGAAGGGCTCTTGTGCCAATAAACCTTACCTACCTACCCACGCAGCTTGCATAGTCTTGACCTAGCCATTTGCTCTCCTGAAATGCTTCAATTTCTGAACTTTACAGTTGCAGACGATCTTTTTAATAGTGATCACTTTCCGTTAATTGTTTCCCATGCTGGTAGAGGCGATGCAACTTCATGTTCTTCGCGTTATCTATTCCAGCGGGCAAACTGGTCTGCTTTTACACAGCTTGCAGAGATCACCGAGACAATGGTTAAACTTTCAGATATCACAGAAGCAGTGCAAAAAGTAACTGATTGTATTATTGAAGCTGCGAACAACACCATCCCAAAAAGTTCCCCTCGCCAGAAAAAATTTCGGAAACCATGGTGGAATGACTCCTGCCGCGACAGTTACAGAGAGCAAAAGAAACGATGGAATATATTTCGTAGATACCCATCAACGGAAAACCTTATTGCATTTAAGCGCGCCAGAGCCAATGCTCGCCGCATCCGTCGGCAAAGCCAAAGAAAATCATGGATCGATTTCGTGTCTTCGATTACATCTTCCACTTCAAGCAAATTGCTTTGGAAGAAAGTAAAAGCTGCAAATGGGATAAATAAAGAGTTTTCCTTTCCCGTTCTAAAGACAAGAAATGGAACTATTGTCTCTCCCACTGAGGTTGTAAATGCTCTCGGGTATGCATTCTCACAAGTCTCCGCTGTCGATTCTTATAATTCTGTTTTCTTGACAAAGAAGAATCGCGCGGAACGTAGAGTTTTGCGTTTTTCCACCCGAAGATCTCTTTCTTATAATTCTGAGTTGAGGATGCATGAGCTGCTAACGGCCTTGTCTAAAGTTAGAGATACTAGCCCAGGTCCAGATGGCATTACCTATAACATGCTTCGCCATTTATCTAGTACTTCTCTTTCAAATTTGTTGTATTTATATAACCGCATTTGGATTGAACACAAGTTCCCTACACAGTGGCATAAAGCTATTGTTATTCCCATCCTTAAACCCGGCAAGAACTCTGCTAATCCTCTGCACTATAGGCCTATAGCGCTCACAAGTTGTTTGTGTAAAACACTGGAGCGTATGGTCAATTCCAGGTTAGTTTTTGAATTGGAGAAGAGAGCATGTATCCCACAAATGCAGAGTGGTTTTCGTAGAGGACGTTCAACAGCTGATAATATCGTCCTTCTCGAGACTCAACCCCTCAGGGGCTCACCTTCTTTAGGTGGGTACGGGTGTCCCAATCCCGAGGCTCCCAGGGTTCTTTACTCCTTTATGATTTATTCTCCCCTACGCCTTCTGCTGTATGCTTTTTTCTTCTTTCCCTCGACGGCAAGCGAGGGAGCTCTCCATGAGAAGCTGTCGCCGTTCTGTTAGCTTCTTACTTCTCACGGACAGCCAAAAAACCCCACGTGTTGGCCGTGCGTGGCGACCCATTAGACGGGTGGTGCATTTCGGTCTCCGGTGTACCAATCGGCCGGTATCTCAGGCACTTAACTGGGCTGCTCAAGGAGATCAAGCGAGGGGGTCACCTTCTGGGGCTCTGCGTTAAGGGTGGTAGACGTTCCTGGAAGTGGCCCTTAGCGTATAGGTTCCAGCTAGCACCAGGGTGGATACTGAGGCTGGAAATTTCCAGAGCCAGCAATTGCCTTCCCTTGTAGGGCTCCGTGGTGGGCGGTGCCGTTGGTGCCCGAATCACTATTCTACTTTGTATGGGCTCTTCCTCTAAACCTTCTTTCTGTTTTTCGATTACCAATGATACTCGTTTTATTATCATTCATACGCCTATGACCTTTCATTCTGTTTCTCCTTTTCTGATTCAAAGATTAATTGTATCTTTTATTGGTGAAGTTAAAGATGTAAAAAAACTTCGTTCTGGTGATCTTCTCATTGAAGCTGCTAATAAAACACAGATTTCAATCATGAAAAAACTTAAAAAACTTGGAGATTTTCCTGTCGAAACTTCCCCCCATAAATCTTTAAATTATTCTCGTGGGATAATATCAGAAAAAGACCTACTGGCAAACACAGAACAAGAGATTGTTCAAGAATTAAATTGTTATAAAGTTATTGCAGCGCGTCGTATCCACACTAAACGAGATGGTGTCATGGTACCTACGCAGCATGTTGTACTTACCTTTTCGACTCCAGACCTCCCCAAAGCAATACGAGCTGGTTATTTACATTGTAGCGTGCGTCCCTACATTCCGAATCCTCTGCGCTGTTTCAAATGCCAGAGGTTTGGTCATTCTCAACCAAGCTGTCGAGGTACTCTTAGATGCGCCAAATGTGCAGAAATTGGACATGATTCTAAAACATGCACGACAGAAACTGTAAAATGTTCGAACTGTCTAGCTGCACATCCTGCCTATTCTAGAACCTGCCCAAAATGGTTGATTGAAAAACAAATACAGGTGACAAAAGTAAAACAAAATATATCTTATATAGAAGCTCGTAGACTAGTTGTTGGACAGACACCAAAGCCAGGTTTATCCTATTCCTCTATTCTCACTAAAAAAATTGAGATTGGCACTCAGTACGATCTCAGCGATATCAGTCCAGTTAAAGTATTAACTCCCTCTACAAACGTACATAATAAAACCACAACTTCCAAAGCTTCAAATACATCGGAACATCCAATTTTGAAGACTTCACAATACATAACTGTTGCCAAAGGACAAAAACATGCCAAAGGGAAAAATCGGAAAAAATTTAAATTTCCATCACAACAGCATCCTCCACGTCCTCCTGATTCTTCCACAATGGAAGTCTCTAATGAGATTTTAAAATTAACAACATCCTCTTCTGATTTATCGGATGTTGAAATGGATAATTCTACAACCATTTCTGGGGCAGGTACTAATGTCAGTTGCAATCCTGCTCTCAATAATTAAAATTCAAGTGTCTTGGTATTTCCTGGAATTGACGTGGTTTTCGTTCTAAAATTCCAGATATTAAAAATTTGATTAACTCTTATCATCCTGCTGTTATTTCCCTTCAAGAAACACTTTTGAAATCAACACATCTGGTAAAAATACATGGGTACTCAAGTGGTACTCAAGTGGTACTCAGATGGAGTCTCAACTGGTGGGGTCTGCATATTGACTTCCAATTTGTATCCTAGTACCGTTCTTCCATTACATACTTCATTACAGGCCGTTGCAATACAAATCCATTTTAAATCTCTCATAACAATCTGCAACATTTATCTTCCTCCAAATGAAACTGTTGAACAGGAAGAATTAAATTTTTTGCTTGATCAGTTACCCATGCCTTTCATTTTATTTGGTGACTTTAACGGTCATAGCACGTTATGGGGTAGTGATACTACTAATTTTCGTGGAAGACAGATCGAGAAACTTATATCGGATCATTGTCTATGTCTACTAAATAAGGATGAAAAAACTTATTTTCATATGGCTACACGCACATTACATTCATTGGACTTGGCTATTTGTTCCCCTTCACTTATGTCTTCACTGAATTTTGTTGTTGAAAGTGACCTCCATAACAGCGATCACTTCCCACTACTTGTCTCCCATGCCGAAAGTGTTAGTGCGAATTCATTTCCACGTAAATATCTTTTCCATCGGGCTGATTGGGAAAAATTCAAGCAACTTGCTGTGATCACTGAAGAAATGATCAAATCTTCAGACTTAAATGACGCAGTTAGATACGTCACTGATACAATAATTGCTGCCGCTGATACATCAATACCTAAAAGCTCTCCTCATCCGCGCAGACTGAGAAAACCATGGTGGAACGATGCATGCCATGATGCGCTTAAGAAACAGCAAAAACTGTGGGGTATCTTCCGTCGATACCCAACTACAGAAAATTTTATTGCCTTCAAAAGTGCAAAAGCCTGTGCTCGCAGAATCCGCCGTCGAAGCGAACGAGAGTCATATATCCGATTCGCTTCTTCAATAACTTCTTCCACGTCGAGTTCTCAACTGTGGCGAAAAGTCAGAGCAGCAAATGGTATTTACAACGATTTCACATTTCCCATCCTGAAGTGTGGTGGTAGAATTCACTCTTCCCCAGAAGATATTGCTGATGTCATTGGGGAAACATTTGCTGAGATTTCCAACTCCCATTCTTATAGTGTGACTTTCCAGGAAACTAAGGAACGCTTCGAACAGCATCCAATCTCATTTGACAGTGACAAATATGCCCCGTATAATTGCGAATTTAAAATATTTGAATTAAAA
This sequence comes from Argiope argentata, assembly GCA_026289955.1. Taxonomy (NCBI): domain Eukaryota; kingdom Metazoa; phylum Arthropoda; class Arachnida; order Araneae; family Araneidae; genus Argiope; species Argiope argentata. The sequence continues at coordinate 11,575 of JAOUZG010041844.1, forward strand.
AAAGCCTTATCCGAGGGTCATAATTCTTCTCCTGGACCAGACGGAATTACATACCTTATGCTTCAAAATTTGCAGGAAAAATCTCTCTTAAATATTCTTCGGTTGTTTAACCGAATCTGGAAAGAGCGCGTCTATCCAAAACAGTGGCAGAATGCTATAGTCATCCCAATATTAAAACCCGGGAAAGATAGCACTGACCCTCTAAGTTACCGACCTATAGCACTTACCAGCTCTTTATCAAAAACACTTGAAAGAATGATCAACTCCAGGTTAATTTATGAACTGGAAATGAATAATTTTATACCACCACATCAGAGTGGTTTTCGTAGAGGACGCTCTACTCTAGACAATATTGTTTATTTGGAATCTCATATTCGTAATGCATTTGTCAAAAAATATCACTTAATTTCAGTTTTCTTTGACGTTGATAAAGCGTATGACCGTACTTGGCGCTACGGCATCTTACGTACTTTATCAGATTATGGATTTTATGGAAACTTGCCGATTTTTATAAGAAACTTTTTATCTCATCGTTCCTTTCAAGTTCGTTTTGGAGGTATACTTTCAAAATCTTTTATCCAATCCGAGGGCGTCCCTCAGGGAAGTGTATTGAGTGTAACACTTTTTATCCTTCACATTTCAAAAATACTTTTAACTTTGCCTCAAACAATCCAAAGCAGTCTTTACGTGGATGACTTACAAATATCTTGTCAGGGAGCGAGCATGAATGAAATTGAGAGCAAACTTCAAACTGCTATCAATGGTATCCTCTCATGGTGTGAACAAAACGGTCACACTATCTCATCGAGCAAAAGCTGTATTGTCCATTTTTGTAGAAAAAGAAATTTACATCCAGAACCAGAGCTTTATATTTACAACCAAGCTATTCCTGTTGTTAAAGAAGTTCGTTTCTTAGGAGTTATTTTAGACAATAAATTAAAGTTTTTATCCCACATTCTATATTTACGTAAAAAGTGTGAAAGGTTATTAAATATTTTGAAAGTTTTATCGAACACATCTTGGGGTGCGGATCGTACTTCTCTCCTTCGGATATATCAGGCTATTATACTCACTCGAATTGATTATGGTTGTATTGTTTATGGCTCAGCACGCAAATCGGTACTGCGAAAACTTGATCCAATTCATCATTCAGCTCTAAGAATATGCTCTGGAGCTTTCCGTACCTCTCCTATCGAGAGTCTCTACACTGAATGCCACCAAATGCCATTATTTTTGAGACGTCAGAAACTCTCACTTATTTATTATTTTAAAACAATCTCGAACTATAACCATCCTTTGAAACAACTGCATACCAATAGTCCATTCACGAGACTTTATAATGCTCGATCTTCATGCATTCGTCCTTTCTTCGACCGCACAAAACTTTTGATTCAAGATATGAAACTCGAGGAATTGCAAGTTCTATCAACAGGTGTTTTCCCCCATGCCCCTTGGGAAATGTTGTCGGTTAAGCATATAAATCCTTTCATAAATTTTAATAAAAGTGAAACGTCTCCAGTCATTCTTCAAACCATATTCCAGAGTCATCGAAGCCAGTATTCTGACTATAGTGCCGTTTTTACAGATGGCTCAAAAACTGATGAACATACAGGTTTTGGAGTTGCATTTGGTAATGTCTCATACAGTCATAGTCTTCCTCATTCCTTTTCCGTCTACAGCGCAGAAGCAATGGCAATATTTTATGCCTTGCAACGAATTTCTAGAAGTCCATGTCGGAAATTCTGTATTTATACTGATAGCATGAGCGTTTTAACACAACTAGGGCACACTTCATTTCGCTACCATCCAATTGTTATGGATATTTTATATACCTACCACTCACTCAAAAAAAACGGGTTCGAAATAATTTTTTGCTGGATTCCAAGTCACGTTGGCATTATTGGCAACGAGAAAGCAAATAGTGAAGCTTGATTGGCATCAATCCCTTTGCACCATAATACACCATATGATGACATCTGTCGATGCGTGCACCAATACATTCATACCCAGTGGCAGGAATCTTGGAGCTCCCAAATAAATAACAAACTTTACAGCATCAAACCTATACTTAGCACATGGCCAACTATACCTTTTCGTCAAGCTGATGTGAAACTCACTCGCCTTCGAATTGGACATACCCGCTACACCCACAAGCACTTGTTATTTAGAGATCCAGCACCATTGTGCTCCTCATGCAGAGTACCAAACTCGGTGGATCATATTTTGTCAAAATGTCCTGATTTTAACGCCTTTCGTCTTTACTTTTTTGGTTGCGCTGATATGAATTTGAAAGATTTGTTGGGGATAAGACCCCACCCACAGCTGTTTGTTTTTCTTAGGCAAATTAACTTTTTATCAAAAATTTAAAAATATTTATGCCCTTTTGCATATTTGTTTGAGATTTTTTTTTATCTGACTTTTAGATACCATTTGTAATCTTAATATCGAGTCCTTTTTATTAATTGCACTTCGTTGTTGAACGTTTGTTTCATGTTTTGTTTTTATCTTGCACTATTGTGCGTTCGTTAAAGAATTTATTTACACGGTTTTACGATTTTAATCGTTTGTGTAGCGCAGTTTAGCCAATTATGGCTCTTGTGCCAATAAAATTCAAATTCAAATTCAAATTCTCGAGACTCAAATTCGCAATGCATTCGTCAGTCGGAATCATCTAATCTCTATATTTTTGACATTCAAAAGGCGTATGATCGGACGTGGCGCTTTGGAATTCTTACCACTCTTTTTAAATTTGGTTTTAAAGGAAATTTGCCTGTATTTTTAATGAATTTTTTATCTTTAAGATCATTTCGTGTTCGAATCGGCAATTTTTATTCAGATTCTTTTATCCAAGCTGAGGGGGTTCCACAGGGAAGTATCCTCAGTGTAACGCTTTTTATGCTTCATTTTAGCCAAATTCTCAATATTTTACCTTCATCTGTACAAAGTACCTTATATGTGGATGATCTCCAGATCTCCTGCCAGGGGAGCAATATGCACTTAATGGAACGCCAACTGCAGATTGCAGTTAACAAACTTATTGACTGGTGTGACGATAATGGGTACACGATTTCACCGGACAAAAGTAGTTGCATTCACTTTTGCAGGAAACGAGGTGTCCATTTGGATCCTACAATTTCTATTCGGAATGTCGAAATTCCAGTTGTGGATGAATTAAAATTCTTGGGAATAATATTGGACCGTAAGCTCACCTTTCTCCCACATGTCTTGCGTCTGCGGAGGAAGTGTGACAGGTCATTGAACATTCTCAAGGACTACCTGGGGAGCAGATCGTACATCCTTACTTCGAATTTACGATTCAATTATTCTTTCACGCCTTGATTACGGTTGTATGGTGTATGGGTCTGCAAGACTTTCCGTTTTGCGTAGACTGGATACCATACACCACTCTGCCTTGAGGATTTGTTCCGGAGCTTTTCGGACCTCGCCAATCGAGAGTCTTTATATTGTGTGTCACCAGCTGCCATTGCATTTACGGCGCCAAAAAATATCTATACAGTACTACCTTCGAGCTTTGCCAGTCCCAAAACATCCTCTGCACTCGTTGATGCTTCCTATTCGTCTTCGGCGGTTATATACTGCTCGACCCTCCAACATTCTTCCTTTTTCCGAGAGAGTCAAATTGATCCTCGAAGATACGGAACTCCGTAATGTGTGTATCCAAAAACGTGATTTATTCCCATTTTCTCCATGGGATATCCCTCAATTCTCCTTTTTAAATCCTTTCCATGGATATGTGAAACCAACAACGGCTCCAGTGATTTTTCAAAAACTTTTTAATTCTCATCGCTGTCAGTATTCCACTCATATACCTATTTTCACAGATGGTTCCAAATCGGACGGTCATGTCGGGTGTGGTATCATTTTTAATACAGAAACAATTAGTTATCGTTTTCATACATCCTTTTCAGTTTTATCCGCTGAATTAATGGCAATTCTCTATGCACTTGAAACAATTTCTCTCTCTAATGAGCGCAAATTTTGTATTTACACCGACAGCATGAGTTCTTTAAAAATACTCTCTCGTTTACGTGATACAATTCATCCCATCGCATTGGAAATCTTGGACCTCTTAAAAATTTTGAAAAATAGAGACTATGAAATTTTATTCTCCTGGGTTCCGAGTCATATTGGGATAAGAGGAAATGTCCAAGCGGACAACGCTGCGAAAGCAGCGTCTTTGTATATGCAGCGTGAGGTACCCTTTTCCGATGCGAAAAATTCTTTTACTCGTCGTATTCATGCTATATGGCAGGAAACATGGGATCTCCAAAGTAATAACAAACTACATTTTATCAGACCCACAATTTCATTATGGACTGC
>JAOUZG010041851.1:1666-11705 GCA_026289955.1 Argiope argentata
CATCAATTATGGGGCTCTTCAATAGGCTAAAATACAATCAAAATTTGAATTTTCCAATTTTTTTCTACAATAAGCATTGTTTATGAGCTTATACCGTTTTCAATCTGGATGCTATGGTGCTGAGGAATTTTTTTTTAATTTAAGGATTGCAATTTTAAATTTATGAATAGCTGGAGAAACACATATAAAAAAAATGTTCGACAGGAATTGCATTACAAAACACTTTTTGAAGGATTTTCTATAGAAGTTTGAAACGCTACATAAATCTTATTCCAGTAGTTTTTACAAAAGTATTTAAATTATTGTAGGAAAGCAGTTTGTTGTTTAAAAGTTATGACTTAAAAAAAATACTTTCGTTTTCTGCACTTGCACATTAAAGAAAAATTTGCATTTTTTTATATAAAGCTCATTAAATTATGAAAAATTGGCACTGCTTTTTAAGGCTATTTAAAAGTTGGAAAAGGATATCAAAAGGCAATTACCCCTGTCGTTCTTTATTTCCATGGCAAAGGAAAAATTGTTGATAAAACTTGCATCTGATAAATTTCTAAATAAATTTCAATAGTTTTCTCTTTCGTAACAGATATAAACATAACTCTGTTTCTTTAAGAGTTTCATGCAAATTCGTTATTTCAATAGTAATCATCTGTTCTTTGTAGATAATCATTTATTTATAATAAATCATTTTTAACAATACTTTTATAAATGATCAAAATTTGAATAATTCCCTTGTTTCAAAGATCTTAATTAGGTGTTGCCCAACTGATATTTCGAGGTTTTTTTGGATCAGAAATGCATGATCAGTGTACTCTAGCTTGTAAATAGTTTTTACTTTTTTTATTTTATAAATTCCATTTTGATAAACATATCTATAATGATAATAATCATATGAGAATTGTATAATCAAATTTTTATTTAAAAAAAACAGCTAGCATTTAATTTTAATATGCATTTTCCAGTTAGTCATACTAAATGAAATCCCGATTAAGTAGAGAAATACTATCGCATATCTTTAATGAATATATCCACACCATTTAATAAAAAATGCGTTTGCCATTATCTCACTTCACTTGAAAGAGCCTTGAATTGATGCCAGAGTACGCGGACAACTAAGAGTATTAACTCTCAATGTGTTTCATACGATATTTGTAAAAATCTAAAAATTTAGTGTGAAATCCATGTGCCAAATATCTTTCAACTAATTGAAAACATATTTCAGTTACTTTCATAGACGGATATAGCTTTAAAAACATTGCCTTATTTAGATTCAAGAATATCTAAAACCTGCAGATTCCTCTAAATCTTCATTTCCAAATTTTTTGATGATTATAATACATTCATTTTGTATACTTCGCACATAGAATAGAAATTTAAACTCTGGATTTGATCTTCACCTTGAATTTGGTCATTAATATGTCATATTATATTAAATAAAAATATTTAGGGCATGAAAACTTTCATATTTCAAATTAACAATAAAAAATTGACTTAAAAATCGGAAAGATTTTAATTTTAGTAGGCTGAGCTGCGTTCTTTAAGGGCCGAGTCTAAAATATTTTAATCATACATTACAATACATAAGCACTGATTCATTTTTTTTATCAGTTAAAATTTTACAATGTTTAATATAACAACTTAAATATTTATTAAAACACTTTGCTTCCAAATTCTTTTTCCTTAAGAATAACCCTAAAAATGTCAATTTCAAGATTTGTAATGAATTTTGAAATTCATACAGCTTGGAATGAGAAATTCTCCTTTTTAAAATTTCACTGTCCTTCTGTGAATACAGTTTTTCAAATGACGTATAGGGATGAAATTTAGTATGCTGTATTTCACAAAAATGTGCAGATTTATTTGAAATGCTTCTTCTGTTGTATATTTATGGATTTGAATGCAATAACTCTGATTATCGAAAATTACATCGACTTTTGTTAAAATGTGTAAACGTTTACCAAATTTTGAATTTAACCATTCGAATTGCATTTCCGACTTTTGAAGCCATGTGCCTACTGCTTCATGTCTAGTTTGAACTTCATGTCTAGGTCTGCAGGTGATATTTCGTTTCCTGAGAAAAGATCGGAATGTAACTCACTATTTTTCTTTAAAAAAATTAGTAATTCGAAACTATATTGATCTGTCTCGGCAAATAAGAATGAACTATATTAAATCAAATGATAGATGCATGCATTCATGATGGTACCGTGTAATATTCGGCTAAATTATAGGAGAATTTAGTTATTTTTCGTATGTTTCCAATGACGCGTGCTTTAGTTGCATTCTTCATTCTGAGTCAATCTATCTTAAGCCATCTTCCGATTATCATCTGTGTGTATTTCGATTTGTATGCAATAATTCAAATGAACTAAAAATATATCGAGTTTTGATAAATTTTATAAATGTGTATCCAATGTTGAACTTAAGTAATTGAAAGGGATGTATTCAAATTGCTTTCTCAATTTTTCTAAGTCGGATACCTGTTGCTTCATGCCAAGATGTAAATCTCAGAAGGCTTTATTCCTTTTTCTGAGAAATAATCAGATTTGGAATGAATGCAACTCCCCATTTTACTTTAGAAAAATCAGGAATTCAAATCGCGTCGGATGCCGTTGGCTGAATGATATCACTCCGACGTATATTACTCCATTTATAGATGCACGCATTCTTAACTGCATAATGTAACATTTGGTTACATATTCGGATAATTTAGTTACGTTTCGTAGCTTTCTGATAGTTTTAGTTACATTTTGCAATTTGAACTTGTATTTGCCTCTATTTGTTCCCAGTCATATGTTCAACTTTCTTTTTCAGAGGCAGAGAGTTTATGGTCCATTTAAATACTACAAAAATATGAAAAGGCCCAGCTACCAGCACAGACTTGATGATATTGTAAGTAATCGGCTTCTTCTGTTTTACTTTGTATATTTCTTATTTCTTTATTAATTTAAAACCTGTCAATTCTGTAATACTATAAAGACCAACAGCCGATGCAATTGGGAAGTTACCTGATTTATCAATGTGTATTTATTCCTTTTAAATTGCAAGAGAATAAACCATTGACTATAAATTTTGTGGAATACCTTTAACCAATTGAAATTTTGGATGCAGAACTTTGATTATTTAAAAATTTTGATATAGATGTCAACACAGAAAGTTGTTAATACAGTGATCGCATTGATAATCTACATTTTAAAAAATCGGAAGCTGTTTAGTTCATATTTGCACTTGATTAGAAATATAAAATAAGTTTGGCCAGATAACTTTTACTTCCAGATAAGTAATTCAGTTTATAAAACTCTGATTCCGAGGAGATTAAATGGTATAATAAGGAATTTGTCAAATATATGACCAAGGAAGGTAACTTTAAACTTAATATTTGGGAGAGTATGGTAGTTGCTCAGGTTTGTCATTAATTTTTCCCTTCAAATATGTAATATTTAAATATAAAAGTTTCTTGCTTACAAAGCAACGTTTCTAGCTTAGAAATGCTTAGATCATTGTCTGTGGCACTCTTATAAGAAATGTGGATGTAATAACTTTGATCTAAAATTATGGACCACATATTTTCTCTTATTATCGTATGAATTCTAAGAGATTGGGCATTATTTAGTAATACTTCCAAAGAACTTTTAAAATATAGCAGGAACCTAAACGCTCTAAAGCGCCATTTTCGATATAATTTTTGTTATTCTCGATTTTATTTCCATAAATGTTTGAATATATTAATGACTAATCGATTACGTAATCCTTCATCTACCTAAAGCAATCTTTTCTGATGCATTCCTCAATTAACATATTCAATATGAAGATTCAATAGAAACACTAATATTGCACTTTGAATTTGATATTCGTCTTCTGATTCCTGAATGCAATAGTAAACTTAGTATAACTGTACACCCAAGATTTCTGAAAAATGAATGGGTAGAAGATTTTATTTGCCTTCTACCCTTTTCACTTTTTGTGAAAAAAAACCGAAGTTCAATCATTATCTGGTATCTTCTCTTTCTTCAAGGTTTAGGTATATTTAAAAACATATTCAGAATATTTTCAACAATAATCGTACGAACAATTCATGATTAATTTGATGGCAGATTTTTGAATTAACAGACTAATACAGGAACAAAATATATATGAATTACATACTAATACAAGAAATATTCTATTAGATTCATATTTCTTATATACGCCCGAAGTTAAGAGCAATGAAAGAAATAATTTTCTAATTTTTTTCAAATATTTGTGAATGTGGGTATTAAATACTACTAAAAATATCGTGATAATAAGAAAATTATGCTTATAATATGGCTAAAATGTTCTAAATGTTCTGAATCACACGATTCTCGACACTGGAATAAAATCAATGCGAATAGTTTAACCTTTTTTTGTTAAAAAAATATAATTTAAATGTTATTCGTAACAGGAAAAGAAATATCTTGTGTTACATTCGATTAATATTATAGAATATTTCTGGTCGTTTTAATTTGTTGAAAGTAAAATTTCAGAGAATCTCCCTTCCGACTGCTTCTAAATTAAGAATAGAAAAAAAGGTGCAAGGTTATTGAACTTGTCACTAATATTGATTTTCCGAGTAAGCCTTTTGAAATTTTGACGAATGTTTATAAAAATTTCAAGTTTTAAACATCGTGGAAATTAATTTATCTTGCGTCAACCGTTTCTCGGAGAACATCAATAAATCTTAACCTTAATTTTTTCTTAAAGCGATGATTACACTGACATATATTTTTATCTCTTAGAAACAAATAATTTATTTTTAATTATCAGCCATTGATGTACAGCTCGATCGCAAAACTAACGCTCTCTAAAATGTTGAATTAAATATTTATGGCATCTTAATAGCTTCATCAAAATATTCTTAAGCTTAAATTTTCGTTAATTTTAATTTTATATATACGGTTGAATATTTCTATAATTTACGCAATATTTCATAAAATTATGATAAATCCAGAAATTTACATTAGGATAAAATTCAATTTTAACTAGGAAATTTTGAATGCGGTAAATATTTTATTTCATTCAAGGACTATTCTTCTTAAAACAATTAAATCTCAATTTTGTTCAGTCCTCCGATCCTGTATATTGTATTTAATAAAATTATCATCACAATCTGTTTGTATCTTCAGCGATCACACTCCAGCGATTCATAAAGCTTTGAACATCATTATTTAAGGGCAAAAAACAAACAATATCATTATTTTAGACAATTTATCTTTTTGAAATTTCAAGCGCTGATGCGTATATTTTCTTCAGTCTGATAGAGACGTTAAGAGCGCACGTTCCTATGGAACAAAAGCTTTCATATTTTCATAAAACAATTAGTTTTAATTGCAAAGAGTGGAAACGTTTTCTCATACAGCATTAGTACCTCAAAAATATGTTATTAAATATGACTAACAGAACATAGTATCTGTATAAAATTTTGTAATTCATCAGATCAATTCAAATATGAAATTTAGTTTTGCATAATAATGGGTTTGGAATTTATTGCAAAACACACCAGAACTTTTAACGCAAATTTTAATTTTAATTCTTGTTACATTTTTAAAAAATAGCTCCGACGGGGATGTTTCGTTATTTTAAGACGTATGCGATAACTTTTATGGCTATCAGTCAAACGTTTTGATCTGCAGTGCCCGAACTTGCCCACTTTTACCATTTACTTTTAATGTATATATTCGTATGAAAAGTACCTTTATAAAAAAAAAATTTCGATAATCCATTGGATTAAGCGGAACTGAATTCATAGTATACAAGATATCACGTGCCCTCTGTATCCATTCTATAAGCCGGCTATTTAGTAAGATAAATTCCTGAGTTAGCATCCCCTGCCCTACAAAATTATTTCGCATAAAGATATTTTTTACAAAAGAAATGAAAGCTTTTGATCCATAAAATAGGAAAATGGAATCCATTTGAATCGAAATAATAGTAATTTACAGAGTAGAAAATAAGAAAACATATGCCTGAATAAATTGTAAAAGTTACTATATTTGTATTTTTAAATGTCGTCTGTTATAAATTTTTCCATAAATAAAACAGCTTTAATTATCATTGTATTCACTTGCCCCACTCTGCTGCTAATTACTAAATTAATATGAAATATTTGTTGTGCCCTTTGAAAGCTGAATGTATTCTGATATAAACAATGTATTCATATATTTTACCATTTCACTCTTAAAATTATATAACAAGGCAAGTTTCAGTGTTTTCTTATGATCATTCTTCTATTTATAGGATATGGATGTCATGAATGACATAATAAATAACGTAAATGCTCTGTGGCTGATTGTGAAAAACGTAAGTAAAAACTATCTTCGATACGCTTATGACGTCTAATTTCCTATGAAAGCTTTTTATATTTTGTGCTTTACTTCCCTGCCGGTAATTTAATGTAATTTTACTGATATATATTTAGCTCTCATTTTAGAAAATTGTTTATACATTTGCGATGATTTTAAGTTATTTCGTTTTGTGTTATGTTTATGTACCTTACATTCATTTTGAGTGCAACGACTTTTTCTAAAAAATGGCATTACATAAGTTAACAACTCTAAAGCAACTTAAAATTAAAAATTGATTTAATGAGATAATATTAAACCAAAAAATATAGGTTAAAATAAAACGGCCTGTATTATTTTTTTTTTTGCAAAAATGACTATAAAGAGAATGAAAGAAATTTCTTGACATCCTCTATGCTTTTTTAAATACATTTTCTAAGCCATCTTCTTATACAGAATATCTATTCAATGAAAATTAAAAATTATAAAAAAATACTTCTTCTACGGAAGAGATCTTGCACATTCGTATTACATAAAGGCATAAACAGTGCTCTGGGAATGCAGATTTGATGATTATCAATATCAATGCCGCTTTGCTGTAGAATAAATTTTTCTACTCTTTTTAACAGGTATTAATCCATACTTTCATTCCTGTTCGGAAAGGGATGTGGCACGAAATTTATTTTCGAGAAACTGATAAACTGAAAAGTGCCATTCAGGATCCATTTTCAAGAATCAAAAATACTTTATATGTATTTTCATAAAGCTGCACAATTTTATTCGTGAAGGTTCTACAAAAATATTTAATTTAATTATTTTATGTTCGGAAAGCCTTGAACGATTTGGGATCGATTTTAATGTAAATTTATAGCTTATTTGAAATTCCTGCTCAGTTATTGTATGAAAAGCATTTACCAATTCATAAAGCTTTAGAGTTAAAAGATGGTAAACGAAGCCCAATTTCAATGGTTATTCGAGAAACTGTGCCGAAAAGTGGCTTTGCTTCAATATGTGACATCTGCAGTTTCTACATTTTAGTTTATCAAGGATGGAGGAAGTAAAGAGAATGTCTGTTAAAACGCCAGACATCCCGGTTTAAACGAATAATTCCAATTTATAGTCCTCCCTCCCAACCTCTTGAAAAAAAATTTCCCGTTTGAGAACAAATTTCAAATTACACAAACCATTATCGAGTATTATCCAAAAAAAAGTAGATATCAAATTTAATATTCTTTAGGAAATGTGTCCATCAATAATATGTCAATCCATCTTAAAGAAACGTGAAGACCTAATGCGATTAAATTCGAGATTCATTTCAGAAGTTCAGTTTTCCCACATCTTCAAACAAAAGTTGGGATAGGCTTGTCGTCCTTTCAATTTCTTTTATGCTTATAAAATCTATAATTAAAAATCTGAATTGACTTCGTTATAAAAATGTTGTGAAATTGAAAATTGAACTTGATATGGCGTGTCTTAAATAGACGAATTGCATTATTTTATGTCCTGCTTAGGATTAAAACCGTTTTAAGGAAAGCTTCAATTTTAGAATAAATTTTAGCATCTTTTTTATCGATAAATGAAAGTGCATTAGTTTCCATTATAGGTGTAACCTCCAATTTCAGCCAAAAATAAACTATTTTTACTCCAGGGAAAATCAATATGCATAGAATTAAAATGATTTTTTTAATGTTTAATAATAGAATTGACTCCACCATATTAAAAGTAGATGATCTTTTAAAAAAACAACTTCATACTAGAAGTCTTGGCAACGAACATACTTTTTTCATTCTCTTTATTTAAAAAATATATCGAATTTTTCATTACTTCAAAGTTTCGTCAAAATTTTGCAAACACATTGAGAAGAAAGCTACAATCAATTATCTGATTTATATTTCAGCAGTATTATTTTTTCAGAAAAAGAATTATTTCGTTTTCGTGAATTTTTATTAATTTTTTTAATAACAATTATTAAAAACTCAAAAGAAATATAAAATTCAATTTAAAATATATTTTTTAATTTTCAAATATTATTTTATTCCATTATTTTTATATAGAATAGCAGTTACCTTAAATTTTAGCTTTGAACAAAATATGACTAAAACGTTCATAAAATAAGTCCAGTTATATGAAACATAGTAAAAATATTGCACAGAAAATGAAGTTAAATAATTGTAGATGAATTTAAAGTTGTAGCATTGCTTGCGATGAATAAAAAATAAAATACGATCCTTATTTTTCATTTAAAAATTTTATTTATATCATAAAATGAATAACATTTCCTTGCATCCTTTTCAAATGTTCTTGATTTATAAAAATTACCTATTTCTTTCACAGATGAACCGAACAGGACCTGAAATAAGCATGGCATTATTCAAAAGGGTGACTTGTCAATTCCTGGGAGACCTCTCGTACCCAGACTTCTTGATAGAAAGGGGACCACATGACCTTGAAGCGCCAGATTTGAGCGACGCTAATAAAGAACGTATCCTGGAAATATTCCGAATGGCGCAGAGATTGGCAGATTTCCAAGAGAGAGTGACGGTAAAGGACAAAGATATTAAATTCGCCGTTGAGCAATTGATACAATAAACGTTAAACGGGAGGATATGACTCTGTGCTACGTCAAAAGACTTCGCGATAAAGAACAAGCTGCCTGAAACCGCATTCGTAAAAAAGTCCCCAGAAATTAAAACATAAAAGAAATAAAAAGATTCAATAAGATTTGAAAGCATAAATATAAAGAGTAAGCTGAAATGCGAAGAAAACACTGTTAACATATAACAGTGAACAAACGAAAATTTTGATTTTCAAAAGTGTAATCCACATAAAAGCTTAAAATGCAAAAAGATTAAATCGTAAAACTCCCTATTAAAATTCTTTATTACCCGAGGAATAACTAAAAATTAAAAATTCCAAATGAAGTCTTATAGTAGTGGCATAGTACTACTAATAATTAAATTTAAATTAAATCCTCGCTTCTTCAAATGCCTGCTAAAAATGTTCTTCTTAATTTCTTGTTCTTTAATAGAAAAAATTATATCAAAATGAAGCTAGGTTTTTTGTTTCATTAAAATAACTATGGAGTGGAGCAACTATATAAATAATAGTGCCTCCCATTTCAAATTGAAATGTTATTGAATGCGTTAAATATTCTATTTCATCACGAAATAAATTGAAAAATATTTCTCCTCCACCCAAAGTCGCTTTCTGCAAACCAATAAAAAATATCCTGTTAACTAGGCACAAATGGGCCTCATTCTTCATATTCCTGTTAACTGAATTATGGCAGATTCAATCCCTTGAGAGATCAAAAATTCTTTTTAAAAACAATTCATGTCTTTATTTTTCGAAATGGGTCGCTAGCTCCACATTAAATTCAATCTTTTCAAAAGAGATGCCATGAAATGTGTATACTGGTACTGTTGGAACTTTAATTTCTTCTCTCAATGGGGAAAACGCCGCAAAATAAAATCGCTTTGTCTCGTAAATAAAAATAATTTATTTTTAAGTGACACAACTGCATACTTACTCATGCGCCCCAGTTCTCAACCATCCTGTTGAATTGTTTTTCTTTGAATTTGTTAATTCTAATTCTTCGCAAAATAAATTAAAAAATTTCCCTCCTCTAACCAAAGCTGTAATATGTAAACGAATAAAAAATCTCCTGAGAACTAAAGACATATGATCCGCATTCTTCGATTTCTGTTTTACTGAAATGAGTTCAATTTAGTCTCTTATGAAAA
>JAOUZG010041853.1:7720-63277 GCA_026289955.1 Argiope argentata
TATATATATATATATTTAGTAAGTAGGTTTAAAAAAATCAACTTTTACTTTCTGGTAAATGAAGTGTACAATGAAAAAATAATTTAATTATCAAGAAAAAAAAAGACGGGGATGTTAAGACGTAGGGACATGATGAACTTTTGCAGATCTCTCTGGATCCGAAAAACAAATTTGTGGAATTATACGAGCCTGTAAATAAGATAACTTAAAAACACTTTGAGCAGGAAGTACTTAATAACAAATTTGCAAATTTCTCCTAAATCTTAAACTAAACACAATTAAAGGAAATATGTATATCTTTCCATGAAGAAGTGAATACAATAACTGCAAAACAAGATTGTTAGATAACAAAATCTGGTACATAGATTTTGTATTTAATTTTATATATATATATATATTAGCACTCTGAACCCCTACCCCCCTCGCGAGTTTTAACTTTTCATATTGGGCAAAATAATTCAATGCAAAATAATTTACGTAATACAAGAGCTTGTTTATTTTTCCGAAATATTATATAATTTTGATTTAAAGCAAATTGCCATGCCGTGACCAAATATCAGGGAGAAGGCATTTATTTCATCTCGAGAAGGACGAATTAGATACAAGCAGAACGGCACAAAAACAAACGAAGATTACAAAGACATAAAGACCTTAAAAAGGAACGAAATCATTTATATCTCTCCTTGTGTAACATGAGATTCTCATGAATGTGAAGTACGATGAATTTTGATAGGAATTCTTACAAGTATTGATATTTGACTAGAGAAACGAAAATATCCAGAAGAATATGTTTATACCATTAATTCATCACTAAGTACTGATGGCGCTATATTTTACAAAGCTTCATTTGATTTATTAAATTGTAAAAGGGAAATGGGATCAGAAAATAAAAGAACATTTTAAAATGAAGTTACTAAAGACTAATTTACGACAAACCGTTAGAAATTAATTACAACTGAAATTAGAGCTTGAAATATCATTATATATATAATTTTCAAATTGAGTTTACATCTTTTTTACCGTTTTATGGGTATTTTTAGTAATAAAAATTGCAAAATAAATAAATAAGGCGTTAAAATGGCGCATTATCTTGAATAGAGACCAGGAGTCACCTCTCGAGTACAGAGGGTTAAACTATATCACAGCGTTAACTATCTGTAGATTTGTACTTTCACTCGCATACAAACGCTGTGGTGGTTGTTTTGCAATTGATTTTTAATACACATACATTGGAGAATCATGGTAGTTGGTCATTCACGTACAGCCACTTTTTGGTGCAAAATCTTATTCTTTATAGTTTACTCACGTTTTAGTCATCTATTTTATGGAAGCTGCAGTATTGTAGAGACAGTAACAGGTAGTTGGGGCCGAAAACAATTTTTTTTGAACAGTGATTTAGTGAATAGAAACTGCATCCAGAGCAGAATCTTCTTTCTCAATTATTCATTATGTTATTTTTATTTACTTAAATGGCGCAAAAGTACTAATGCTTTTACCCGACGACGTCCCATAAAACTGAAACTCGGAACATCCATTCCTACCCAATTTGTTTCCTGCCCAACACAATTGAAAACTGTTTGTTTGAATATGAGAAGCGACAGACCGATTCAGATGTCGACTCTCACTTCTCTGAAGAGCAATGATGCATTAATTATGCTGGCTTTATTATCGATAAAAATACTTACTATTTATGAAAGGTGTTGATGCTCAAGCTGGTAATGACTTACCATGACTTATTTTTAACTTACAACGCTGTGTTATTTTTTGCCAACACTATTTCACTCAAATATATTGAAAGATAAACAGTCACAGTGGAGTACGTATTTATTTCTTAAATTTCTTTTACCTAGCCCATAACTGTATTTCCGATATAGGAATGAAATGCCATCCATCTCTATTAATGATGGATCTATTCTCTTTTTAATGATGAGTACGGAAGGTTAGGTGGGTAGATGGGCTATGATGAGATAGAAGGGCCCCATTTCAATGAAGAAAAATAAAAGCTCTTCTGAAGAAAAACTGCATATCTAACTGCAAAAAATACATTTTTTTTGTTTTACTTTTATGAAAGACAAAGTGAAATAAACGCACTAATATTCTGTCTTTATAGCACCGCTCAAAATTAGTAATCGGGGTGCCTAATTCCTTGCCTACTTCCTCCAGGTAGGAGGCAAGAAATATACACCTGCTATGTGTATGCGAATGGGATGCATCGAATATCTATGGGGAATATGAATGCAATAGGTAAGGGTTAATCCCTTAGAGTGTAAAATATTTTCATTTGATAAATTCTTGGTCTCTAATTCCTTTTTATGAAACATCACTTCATAAAAACTAAATAAGACCGCTCTTATGCACGTTAAATGAAATCATAAACATTTTAATTATTGTATCTATTAATACATGCTTTGAACTCTCTAAGAAAATTAAATACTTTTTATTCTTTATCTTACTTACATTCATGTTGCTACACTGCCCAATAAAAATGTAGTATATAATTATTATTATTATTATTACGAAAATTCTCATAAGAACGATGCGATGAGGCAGATAATATACAGATTTTACTGTCTACGAAACGTGTATTAAATATACACAACACAAACTACAAATTCACAGCGAATTAACACTATTTAATTGGCTGATTACGACAGCTCTAAAAAGCGTGCCAAAAAGAAAAGACGCCTCTCAAAACAAGCCCAATATCGCAGCTTGTTCTCCGAACTGATTATCTCCCATATCGTACCTATAAAATGGGTTTGACAAATATAGAAACAATGAAGAATCTCTAGACAAGTGTGGAAATTTCTTCAACATTTCTAGGAATAAATCTTTATTTCTTAGCTCATGCTCATTTTAATGTGTATTAAAAACCATTGGTGTCCTCGTTATATCAACAACACTCCTACATCACCGAGTTAGTCAAATATGGCGACCTACTCTTGGAATTCTCCTTAGAACTGCCTTTTCTGGCTGACGTGCGATTACATGACATCTAATTTTATATAATTGAACTATTTACAAATATTTACAATATTTTCTTAAAATTTTGCATTTAATTTACGTAAAATTCATAACAATCTATAACCAAATTAGTAAAAATATTAAGTTGGCATAAGCAAAAAAAATTAGAAAAATGAAATGTATATATATATATATGAATCTTGCCTGAAGACGTTCTCAAGAGTCATCCTCACACAAAGATACAAACAAGGGGTTTTCTATGAGGGGTCTGATTTTCATCAAAAAATATTGATCCGAACATACGAACATCCCCGAATTTTGAGATATTAAACTAGTATCGCAAAAAAATCAATATTAAGCAAAATTATTATTTTCAAATCCAATCAAAATCACAAAAGAATAAACAAAGACTACGAACAAACAAAAACAAAATATAAACTATAAATTACAAAAGACCACTCAATGATAAATAAAAAAATATCAACCGAAAAAATGCAATGCGTCTTTTTATTAGTTTGGTTCAGATTTTCTAAAATTAAATTTCTATAAAGATGACTTATTATTAATTTCTTATATGTTTGAATGCAAACTATAACGACTCTCACACGTATAACATGGGTATAACCACCGTTGCCTTTTATATTTTGAATTTTTGACACAGATATGAAACTGGGCTTCATATATTCAAGATTCTTATCTTTAGTAAGTGCCATTCTCAAAGAAGAAAGATCATGATTTAAATATACGACTAATTCTTTCAGTGATAGAAGATCATTTATTATATACTAAATTCTTTTGGCTACAAGTTGGTTTGCTGGAATTGATGATAACCAAATATTTCAATTTACCATTTTGTATAATCTTATCTTAATTCATTCTTCCCTAAAATGTTTTTGAACTTTAAATCCTGATAAATGTTTAACTCATTGTGTTAGAAATGTCACATAATTCTATCATTGTACTGTGCATTTCTCCAATTTTCTGTCTGTATTTATTCATCCAGATATATATCAAAGGAAAGTAGAGTAGCAATTAAAAATTTCATGTGTTTCAATCATATATTAGTTAAATTAAGTCGCAATCGTAAGTTTAACAAAATTCAGAAATTATATTAAAAGCATGTAATATAATAAAACTATCTAATACAGAAAAGTAAGCAAAATCCTCATGATCAACAAAAGGAAAAGAAAGAGTCGGTATAAAATATTAATAACAACAATGCAAATGACTTGAATATAATTTCACTAATAAGTTGCATTGATGTAAAACACTCTTAAAATTTAATTTCAAAAAAAATATTATTTGAATGGTACAAATTTTTAATGTATAAATTTTTTAAATTTTTAAATGATATAAGAATTAATTTGGTACTGTAATTTTTTCCGAAAATATCAAAGAAAAATATCAAAATTTCGCATTAATTAATTGAAATTCCTCAATTGAATTTCAGTTTAATCAATTGAAATTCAAGCTAAATTTATAAAAAGTTTATTCAAGAAGCATACTCCCGTTCTCCAAAGTATACATATATTTGCTTACCTCCATTTCAAAAGTTTCGCCCTGTAGAGTGCCAATACACTTACCTTTAAAAACACTCTTTAGAGGGTTTTAATAGAGTCTCATGCAACAGAGTAATAAAAAATTTGCACCGTTGAATGTTTTGCCTTTCTTAAAATATTTTTAATTCCTTTAATACTAGCTTAATAAATTAAATGATGTATTACATTTTTATTTAAATAAAGTTACCTACTTGGACTTACTTTCTCAAGTAAATTAACTAATTCATTTTAATAAAAAATTTAATTTCAAAATTAATTTTCAGTAACATTTTTACACTACTTACATTTGAGACTAAATTAGAATGGTGGATTAAATTATATTAAGACATATAAAGTTATTTTCTTATAACTTACATTTCAAACTTTTGTTCTTTAACAGAAATGCACAAATTTTTATTTTTTAGGGCAATTAGAATTTTGCCTGTACTTTTTTGTTTTGATATTTATTTTATTTATTTAATTATTTTGCAAAAAAAAATCACTTTTTTAATAAAAAAACTGAGTAATTGTTAAAAAAATATTAGAAAAAAAAATTGCAGTTGTTGGTAACATCCGATTTCCAAAGAGCTTCAAAATTTTTCTTTTTGATACGAAAAGTAATGTTGCATTTACAAGGATTAACGTTCTATTGTAGATAACAGCAGGGATTTTCCAAGACGAAAAAATTAACTCATTCCGTAACATTACAAAAATATAATTCACAATAAGGCGATTTAACAATACATAGGCCTTATTCTAAGGTTTTCTTTACATTTTCAATAATGATGCTAAACAGAATTTCACAAAATAAATACGAATGGGTTCATCTGAATTTTAAAAAAATGCTTTAACTCAGATTCGTTACCTACCATCTGTATCTAAAAAATATATAAAAGTCGGAATGATGATAGATTGCTGACAATTTCGCTAAGATTTAATCACAACATATATTATTTTTTAATATTTTTTTTAACTTATCGTCCTTGGCTTTTGTTTAATATTTGGTTGAATCTTAATGTAAGATCACTTCTACATAGATTAAATGTAACAAATAAATAAATACAGAATTTTTTTTAAAAAAATCATTAAGGAATAGAACATTCCTTACCAGTACCAAGGGTGAAGCAGTTGTTTGTAATCCTTCTCAAATTTACTTTTAAAAAATCGAGTGAGAAAATAGTTTTCGAAAACTCCATTTGCTCTTCATTTGTTTTTACGCTTTCTTGTATAGAGAGAGAGAGAAAGGAGGCTTTATTTCCGGCTTATGCTCCTGAATAAATTCTTAGCTTGTGCCGGGTTAAAGAGGTCTAAAAACCACGAATATCACAAGATTTATAATATAAATAAAATAAAAATAATAAAAGGGAACACCCAACTGTGTTCGCTGAAAACTCAACCTGCCTCAAAAATACAGTAAGAGAGAAAGAAAAGTTCACTGGTTATTAGAATTAAGCACTGGGAAAACAGTTTACAGAACTGTCAGCAATAGTCAAAGCAAGCAACAAAGAGAATTTAAAAAAAACTTTAGAATCTGCCAGAATTAACCAAGAAAGCAACAACAGCCTTCACTTTATTGCAACCCTAAATGGAAAAGTCACAAATCCAATCCAATGACAACGGAATACAGCCCAACTTCGCCCGAAGAGCATCTCTAGCTATCTCAAATTTGCTACAAGAGAGAACAAAATGTTCACAAGTTTCTGGAATTTGACACTGGGTGCAGTTTGGTGACTCAGCGAGCCTACATTTAAACAGAACTGCATTTACCGGAAGAGTCCTAGATATTAATCGGAAAATTAATACCTCATTTCGTCTAGATAGATGGAGTTTTTTAAAATTAAAAGCATCAAGCCATTTGTATTTCTCATAATATTTAGATTTCACCCATTCTAAACTTTGTTTGTGCCTAACAATTTTATCACAACTCACGCTTATATCTTCAGGTGAGATCCAGTTACAGATATAAGGGGACATTAGAGCTTGCTTAGCAGCACTATCAGCCCTCTCGTTTTCAGTGATTCCCACATGTGCGGGAGTGTATATTAATTCCAAAGAGGAACAAATCTTTAACGCATTAAATATAACCCGGGCCACAAAAAGAACACTTCTCGGAGAATGGAAGTGAAGGCAACTCAGGGCCATTAAATTAGATAGACTGTCGGTCAGAAGAATATAGTCTTTGTGTTCTTTTACAAAGTTCGTCACCGCCAGAGCTATGGCATAGCCCTCCCCTGTGAACACTGAGTTGATATTGTGAATCGTCCCCTTAATTTCCACATTCGAAGAACAGTTTACCGCTGCCACCGCTGTAGAGTTTACAGTTTTTGATGCATCTGTAGCCAAAATAATCCTATCGCAGGGAACCTGAGATTTAAACTCTGCAAAAAGAATTTTAATGATAGTTGGGTCCAAGCTCCTTTGCTGAAATTTCAAGCCATGAGTCTTTATGCAGAAATTTTTACAGTCAACCAATCTTACCGGAACATTGATCGGGATTATTTGGTCCAGGGACAAATTTTCATGACGGCAGTATTCATCTAAAGTGTTTCCGCAGGGAACTCTTTGGGAAAATTCTATTGGAAACCAAGGATCTCATTTCGGAAATTGATTTCGATACGTTAGTGAAATCCCGTGCTGAGAATTGATTCACAAAGAAAATTATGTTTTTCTTTTCGAATCTTAATTTCATGTTTAATTCATTTGAAATCTTATAAAGTATGGGAAGGGGTGTCCATCGAGGTAGACCAAGAGCAAAACGAAGGATGTTATTTTGTATCGTTTGTAAGGATGCTACACCAGCTTTATTGGTCATACCGATTGTATGAGCACCAAATTCAATTGATTGAGTAATACATGCGTTGCAGATTTTTAACAAATTAGATGCATTTGCACCTCAACCAGGAGTGGCCAATCTTTTAATCATGTTTAACTTTTTAAGTGCTATTAATTTTTAGCCCATCAATATGTAATCTAAAGGACATGGTAGGAGCAAACTGAATGCCTAGATAGCGAATATTATTGGTCCAAGGGATACAACCATCCTGAAAGTGGACGTCGAACCCGACAGGTGATTTTCTAGATGAAAGGTTTATGATATTACTCTTTTGAGGAGCAATGTCCATGTGCCATTCATTACACCAACTTTCCAGCTTTGAAACACAAAACTGCATCTTGTTTTTAATAGCTTCAAAATTATGTTCCACCACTAATAAAAAAATATCGTCCGCATAAATAAAACAGTTGACATCTTTAGGTAATACACAATAAATGTCACTCATAAATACCGTGAATAGGAGCGGGGAAAGGACGCTACCCTGCGGGACACCTCTATCATGCTTGAATAGAGAAGACGAAACACCTCTCCAAGAAACAAAGGCTTTTCTATCCTGTAGGAAATGAGAAATCCACAGGGCAATTTTACCCTTGATCCCCGATTGTAATATTTTGAGCATTAGTCCATCATGCCATACGTTATCGTAAGCCGCCTTTAAGTCAAAAGATATGCCATAAACAAGCTTCTTCTGAGCTCTGGCTATTAAAATTTTGTTGAGAAGGTTTGCAGAAAGGCTGTCACATTCTTTGTACGGGAGGAAACCAGCATGAAGAGGGGAGAAAAACCTTTTGTCCAAATAAAATCGCAGGACCCTGTCTAAAATAATCTTTTCGAAAGTCTTACCCAGAACAGAGGTTAATGCAATGGGTCTGTAAGAAGAGGTCTCTGCTGCATTTTTCATAGGTTTTAAAATAGGAATGATTTTTGCGATTTTCCAGCTTTCTGGGACAATTGTGTTTGACCATAAGTAATTGAAAATGTCAAAAAAAAAATTTTTAATGTTATCGTCGGTGAGACAGGACAACATTTTCTTATTTATATTATCTATTCCAGGAGATTTATTTTTTGTTCTTTTTATTGCATTTTTAAATTCTCTAAGCGAAAACGGGCAATTCAAAAATTTTAAATCATCTTTTTCCGGGTTCTCAACCGAAAAATCCAAAGGGATTCTTTCTTTTGGGGCCCTCTTGATTAGACTGGTTGCTATCGCATTTGCCTGCGCGATCGGTGCGATTAGGGTAATGCCCGACGAGAGAACGAGATTGGAAGTACAAGGCGTCTCATCTTTGTTTAGTAGGGCTTTAACAATGCGAAATGCCTGATGGGAAGAGGCCACCTCCTGGCATGTTTTCTCCCAAAAGCTGCGTTTTCTGTTCTTGACGTGTTTCCTAAGCTTTTCCGCCATTTCTTTATATGCAAACCAGTTTAACTTAGAAGGGTGTGATTTTGCTTTCCTTAGTAATTTTCGTTTGAGGGCTTTTAGGTAGTTACATTTAACATCCCACCATGGGCAATGAGAGTGGACTGAGTTACAAACAGAATATGACGATTTTGCACTTTCTTGGATGACTTTAATAAGACTATCGAGAGAAAAATCAGTTTCTTGACATCTTAAGACAGCATCGACCTTTTTAGAGAATTAGCCCCAATTTGTATATTTACGAGTATATTGAGATTTTTCACCAAGGTTGAAAAGGGAAATAAAAATGGGACAGTGATCGCTGTCATACAAGTCATGAGATACCTCTAACCCAATCTTGCTAAAAATATCAGCGGAGCATATGGACAGATCTAATAGTGAAGAAGCTTGAGTCCCTTGAAATCTTGTAAAATGTTGCATGTTTAATAGGCACATTTGTTTGGTGCTTATCCAATCTAGGACCAAATTTGCGTCAGTGGAAGTATGTTCACTCCCTAGTGCTGGATGATGAAAATTAAAATCACCCAGTAAAATGAAAGGAGGAGAAATTTGAGAAAACAAAGATTCTAACCAGTTATCCTCAAATTTACCACCAGGAGAGTAAAGATTTAGAATAGTAAGTGGGGAGTTAGAATTTGGACCAATCCATATTTTGACACCTAAAACCTCCACGGAAGGTGGTGGAAGGATGAAAGAAATAACTTGAGCCGGGATGTATTTTTCAACAGCAGTCAGCAAACCGCCTCTATCAGAACTTTGTCTTTCAGCTCGAAAGACTTTTTTTCCTTTTAAACTGAAAACAGACGAAGCGTTTAGCCAGGTTTCTTGCAAAACTGAACATTGGGCAGACACAAAAGGTGGGGCCTGCAGCCAAGGGATCTTATTTTTGATCCCCCTAACATTCCATTGAATAAACTTCATGATTGAGAAAAAAAAACGGAAAAGAAAGAAAAGGGAGGGAAGAACAACAACAAAAAAAAATTAACCGATGCCCGAGAAATCCTCCTCACCACTGAAATGATTTATTTCAGCGAGTGACCGTTGGTCGAGAACAACACCAGGAATAAGAACCTCTCTGTATTCGAGATTCGTTTCCAATAGAGCTATTTTGGATTTTAGAGCGTCTATAGTTTTTCTTTGAGTCTCAATTTGTTGACTGAGAATCAAATTCTCTTGAGCTTGTATGTCACACTTTTCTTGAGTTTCACTTATGCGTACCATACACTGTCTGTTGACTTCCTGGAGTTTGGACAGTGCATCACCTTGTGGCACAAGAGTAGAAATTAATTTTGTAAGATCTTTTATGGCCAAATGAAGGTCCGAGATATCCTTTTGAGGGTTTACAATACCCTGAGTCGGCAAATGGGTCTTTACTTTTTGGGCAAAGGTTTGTGAAGTTGCAATCTTTCTTGCTTCCAAAAAGGAAATGTCTTTGTCTCTGACCAGATTTATAATCTCTTTTTCTAGAGAGAAATACTTACAGTTTTTGTCTAGTGCGTCATGGGCTTCATCGCACCTAAAACATTTGGTTGGTACATTACACTCTTCTGCGTGAGAGCCCCCGCAGTTTTTACATTTTTTTTCGTTATGACAACGAATTTGAGTGTGGCCGAATCTTAAACATTTGAAGCATAGCTTTGGATTCTCAATAAATTTTGTAACTTTAAAAATTATTCGCCCGATCTTTATTTCAGAACGGTTTGTTCTTCCCAGTTCTTCTATTAGGACAATTGGAATGGGGTCTGACGTTCCCTTTTTTTTAAAACGTACAATTTTACTAACACTGATGTCCTGCGAAGAAAGTTCTGTATTGATGTCTACAATGTTAAAGTCCGTATCAATATCACGAATGATATATTTCGAAACAATGTTGGAATCAATTATACGAATCCTTGCTTCAGGGAAGCCATTTACGAAGTCGGACACCTTCTGGACTGTATTTAGGTGACGAGTGACAAGGATTAATTTTTTATATTTATTTAAAGAAAAAGTGTCATCCGTATGAGAAAGTGGGCCGAAAGTGGTATTTATGATTGTAGGTTTAATCCATGGTGACGGACCGTTCGTGCTGTCAATGCATAATTTAATTTTTGGGCAACCTTTCTCAATAGCACATTTCGCTTTTTCATAATTAGAAAATTCGTTATTTAAAATATAGTTTATTTTTCTATCCTTTGCTTTGCTTTCAGACTCTAAGTCCTCCGGTTTTCGCTTCGTCATCGCTGACGAAGATTCTAATTCGATGCAGCCAGGGTCAAGTGAAACAGCCACTAAAAATCCAATAAAATAGAAAAAGAAAAACACAGAAAAATCCTACCTTGGATTTGAAGAAAAGAAAGTGGCAAAAACCTTTGCACACCAGAAATAGGAAAAGCGAACACGCAAAGGGGTCTTCGCAAAAACTGGAATATTCACACCTGAATATCAGCTAGGGATAATCCATCAACAAAACATTCATTTTGAAAACTTGAACAACAAATTTACAAAACCAGCCAAGAAAAGTGCAAAAACATGCACACAATACGCAGCCTTCACTTCAAGCCTCCTTCTCTCCTCTTTTGCCAATACTTTCCTTAAGAAGTCATTTTTCAGTAACCACGTATAGTAAACACAGATCAAGCTCCTTTCTTGTATATTCTTCCTATACTGTCATTTCAACATCACTGATACTTCACTTTTCAGTTCTTTGTTACCATACTTTGTGATTGCGAATGCTTAGCAAAAAAAATTTCAACTTGATAAGACGAGAAAGAAATCCTTCATGAAATCTTCTTTCTCTAAAGGCAAGATAGAGAAAAGAGAGAAAATTCTGTTTTTCTTTTCTACATTTTTCCTGGAGATTGACAATTTTTGAAGAAAAAAACACGTAGATTTCTCATCAATTTGAGCTTTGCATCTAATTTAAATGGTTTAGTTATTAAATATTTTGAGATGCTTCAATTCCATTGTTTTAAACGTGAATAATCTAGGAAGATTTTTGCTCACTTTATTGTCATTCAATTAACGGGGATATTAGCATAAATAAAAAATTACTGATTCAATAATTTCAGTATTGCTTATTCAAATTCACGTTTTGTCTAAAAATTGGAAATTATGCATTTTGCTATGGTAAAGCGTTGAAAATTATAATGAAAATAGGTCGATTTAACTGTAACTGTTTTAATTGTTTTAGATGTTTCTGTTTTTGTTTGGAAATGTGAAAGAATTAGTGATTCCAGCCTTTGTTGATCCATATCCCACGGACATTAAGTTTCAATTTCAAGAAAGATTTTTTAGATGTTATTTTCGCATTTTCGACAAAGATTTAAAGCATTTCAGCATCTTGTAACTGACTGTGATTTGTTTACAAAAAGAAAATATCGTTCTTGCTTTTCTTTATGCCTTAAGTAGTCTCTCAAGCAAATAAACATTGCTTTAAAAATTGCTTTTTAACTATGTTAGGATGGAAATGGGTAGCAGATAAGGTTTTTATATTAAATTTGAAACAATATTGATTAAATACTAGGATTTTGCGTTTTCGATTCATTGTTCTTTCGTAAAGTAATAGTCAAATTTATCTATGGAATTAAATAGGTGGAGACATTGAAATTTTGCCTATTCTAGTATGTAAGCAAATAGGCCATTCCTCAGAAAAGCAATAAATTTTAAAGTGCAATTTTTCCCAATAGTAGAAGATACTTTCTCATTTTTTTATATGATCATTATATTAACGTTGGATTTGTTCCCTTGTGGTTTTTAATGTGAAATAATATTCTGGGCATTTCCTCCCCCTCCTCATTTTATTATTAATTAAGTAGAATGATTGAATTCTAAAAGTATTTTTTTTATCGAGCCATTTTTGAATGTTTGCTCCCGTTTAATAGATTCTTAGTCGTCTATTTTTAAAATGGGTATTGTAATATTTTGGTGAATATTAAAAACTATAAAGTAAATGGAACTGTGTTAATAAATGTGTTTTCTTATAGCATGATTTACTATGGTAAAATTTATGTTCTCAATTGATTTTTACTATGCAAGTTTTTTTTAGTAAATATAAAATGGAATAATTTCAGAAATTTGATTTTGTTTATTTCATTGCAGGAGCATAAAATGTTGCAAACATCTAAGAAAAGGCTAATGAAGTGATGTTTACAGAAAATTAAATGGGAATGATATAATGCTGCTGAGGAAGAAACAAAGTGAACCTTGTAGTAAATGTTACAATTTTAATTAATTTTTTTTAGTTAATTCCATTTGTTATTGTGACCATTAAAGAGAAAGAAATATAAATTTTGAAAGAAATTACTGTGGAACTTCAAAAAGTTACAAAGTACAATGAGAAAATAGTCTTTTATTATAAAAAATGATTGAAAAACAATATTAAAAAATTATAGTAGCGATAATAAATGCAAAATTGGGATTTAAAAAGAAGTATAATTAAAAATTCAAACATTTTTTTGTTTTTAGATATTGTAAATATGTTTTATAAACATAAAAATAATTTTATTGTTTACAAGTCATTATTTGTATTTTGAAATTTTATATTAATTTTGTTCAATTATGAAATGAAACTAAGAGAAAAAATATTCAAGTATCAATGCAGTTTTAGAAAATTGCATATATGAAATCAACAATAATGAAAATTTAACTCTGTCAATTGTTTTCAGTCAGAAAAATTTACTATAGCACTAGTGCTCAATTAATTTTATTGTTAAATGTATAATAACTGTAACTTAACTATACACTGTAACTAAATGTATTTATGTTTGAAAGTTCTAAGCTATTTTGTTAATTTACTTTTTTACTTTTAAAATATATTCTATAATTACCACTGAAGGATTTGAAACCTTAAAATCAGAAAAGTTAGTAAATGACTATAAAACATTGGAAAAACAATCATAAAGTTTTTCTGGATGAAGTACATTGTTTATTTGAATTAGTTATAGTTATAACTAAAATTAGACTGTTTATTACTCTCATGAATTGTATTTATGAACTATAGTATTAAATAATAATCATGTAAAATGTTATATTGGGGCTCAATGATTTATAAAATATCCCTTTTTAAGAGTAACAATTAGTCTGGCTTCAACAAAAATAAAAATTGTATCCATAAGATGGTGGTAACTCTGAACTCCCACAAAGTAGGAATGATTTGCTTTACATTTCATGCTTTCTTTTTTTTTTCTTTTCTTTCCCATTCCCTCATCATGCTGCTTTTGATTACTACCTAAATGCTTTGCTGCTTACTACATAAACTCTTAGTGGTGTAAACTAAGTTTGTGTAGGTATCATCTTTTGCTGGTTTCATAATATTTCAGTTTAGTAACTTTGTCGAATCCAAGCTTGTAAAGATTAAGAAATGCTTTTATCTTTAATTAATTATGCATATTATTGTTATAACATTTTGAAAAAATAATTTGACTGTCTAAGGTTTTTTCGCTTTACCTTATTTGTAGTCATACTCTTAAGTATGTTAAAAAAAAAATATTTTCTGTATAACTAACTAACTAAACTTGTATAGATTGTTTTCTGATTTTCAAGTATGAGATGGGAAAAATTGTAATTTATATAATTTTTTAAAGAATTTTTATTGGTTAAAGTATTCATTAATGTGCCCCCAAATTTGCCGCCAATATGGCAACCCATTACCACGCTTTTGTAGTAACCCAAATAATGTTTTGTTTACTTCTTCCTACAATTGTTGAGTTGTACATGAGCTTCAACTCTTTTTAATAAATTTCCTATTAAATCCATTCTTTTTGCATCTTTTTCTTTCTCAATTATTTAATATTTACTGTTCATGTTATCCACACAGTCCTTATGTTCAATGTGCAAGCGAAGCTACTAGTTTCCCGCTTTCATGGCTAGCAAAGCCATAGGATGTGTTTTTAAGTTAAAAAATACTGCCTGGTGCCTTCAACAGATGCCGGAGGCACCGGGTCTGAAAAAAAAAAGTATGCTTATCAGTAAAAAAAAAAAAAAAAAAACATAATTATATTGTGAAAAGTGGTAACCGTAACTATTCCATAGAAGTGATAGTTTACTTTGACCACCATCTTTATTAGCGACTTGGCATCCTTGGTACGGCAAGGGGCACACTAAATGTAACTTTTACCTTTTTGTTATTTACATTCCAACTGAATATTTTACATTATAAGACAACATAAATATTTAATCAACCAGTAATAAAATTATTAACATTTTAAAATATATGTGAAAATAAATTATAATATCATCTAAATTATAAAAATTTCATAATTTTTTGAAAATATATTATTACAGTAATCATTTATGTGTGTATTAATGGGTTTTTTTGCATAAGAAAAGATTAAATTATATCAATTTAAATTCAATTTTCTATTGTTTCTTTCATATCTGTTCTGATCCATGTGCTATCTATATTACAGGATTCTTTACAACACTACCACTTGCTTTGAAGAAAGAATCCAAATCTAAGGTAACATTTTGCTGATCGAGTAATTAATATCTGACTACTTTGTTGTGAAATTCAGAATGAATAAATGGTAAGTAATTAGTTTTCTTCTTATCAATAAGTTTTTATTAGTGTTTTTTTTTTTAAATGTAAATTGCTAGATGTTATTTTTTTTAGTCTTTGGTAAATAAATTGCATAGACTATATACAGAATTACTGCACAATTACACAACTACATACAAAACTATTACAACTACTACAAAATTACCATTGCATAAATAATATAACTGTCATGAACAGTATAACTGTATTCAGTATAACATGAATAGCATAACTGTCCTATAACATTCATAACTGTAGGAACTATTATATTTTTGAAATATAAAATGTAGAACTCTAGATTTATTACAAATCATTGAAAACTACTTGAATTGCATTTAGCGGTAATTGTAGCTCTGAAAAAGTACATAATATATAAGTTTTTTGAATTGTTAAAAAGTATTCAAAAGATACATTTCTTAAATACACATTATTTAGGGAGAAGAAAAAGCTTTAACATTTGGTTTTGTTCTAAGAATTTAATCAATGAGTAAAATGACTTTGATACTTATATTTTATTTGTGCCATTTGTGGAGTGTCTTTACATTTTCAGATTATTTTTTAGATATTGCTTTTCAAACTGTCTTTTGATAGACATTATTTCTTAAAGCTTGCCTAGTAATAATTTTATTTGTCAGAAATGAACAGTTCTTTTTCCCTTTGTTGTTTAATGTTCATATATTGCTTGTTTATTTGTGTTACAATTTTGATGGGTGATAATCTATATGAAATTATTTTCATTGTTCTGAAAATCATATTAATTAATAAAGAAGCTTAATCTTAGCATGCTGTATGGAAATTTTCAGCCTTTTCAAAGTTTTCTTAGTATTTTGGTTATCAGTAATTGATTTCTTAATATTAAACATGAAGAATAAATTGTCATATGTTTGAAATTTCCATTTTTGTTAGTATTTCAGATGAATTATATGTAGGCTTGGGTTTCAAATAATCTTGTAAAATGAATATATATATATATATATATATATATATATATATATATATATATATGTCAGTCATATTCTTTTATTTAATTTGTACTTTTTATGTATTTGAATTAATATTAATTTTAAAAGTTTCTTTGGCTTGCTCTGTTTTGTTAATTTTTATATTGATTGCAATTTAATTCATATCTTGTTTATTAATAGAAAACTTGCAGATAATATTAAGATCTGATTCCTTTTTAATATTCAACAACTGTTATTATTAACTGCTGTCTTTTCAATAAATAGTGATATTGTATTACTAGGATAACATATTTTTCTTAGCATCATCATACTCATTTTAACAAAAGACCTTATTTTAGATTAGCCATTTAAAAATGGGGAAATATTGATAGCTTTTCATTAACACACTCTTTTTTTTAGTTCAGATTATTTGTTCAAGAATTTGAATAAAATTTCTCAGATGAATATATATATTAATAATGTGTTTCAAAAGTTTTTTTTTTATTATTATTATTTTATTTTATATAGTTTGAATGAATCTCTTGCTGTATTTATTTTTTTAGTCTTCAGTAGATATGTGCCTAATTAAATTCATTTTAACAGGTCATACTTCCATCTCCTTCAAAATTATTCTTTTTTTCAATATGCATACTTCAATTCCTTTGCTAATTGTTTATCATTTATTAAAAATATAGAAATTATCAAACTTTTATCTTATTGAATGGTCTAGCATTATGTTTATCATCTATTAGTTGATTTCATGCCTAAGCCACTCTTTCAAGATTATAGAATTGAGGATATGGGACTCAATTCCATTAATTTTCTGTCATGCGCCTTTACATCAATGCAAGGACACATACTCTAGTGATAATGTGGTGTGGAAGATTGAAAATAAAAGCTGTCTCTAGTGCTATTTTTTTTCCTTAGATGGGTATTTTATTTGTTGTAATTATCACTGGATATAAGTGGCCTCTTAGCAAGATCAGTTCATGATTCAATTTCATCAATATTCCATCTATATGCCTTAAATTCATACAAGATCATATGTCTTACTACTGGTGTGCTTTGGAAATTTGGAGAAATAATGCTAGCTCTGGTATCATTCTCATCTTAGGTCACAGCTTAAAATTACAAAGTTTATTATGTGAAAAATCTCATGTAGTATCTGAATGAGATGCTAATGAAACTTGTATATTTTCCTGATCTGGATTTTGGAAAATTTAAAAAAAGTTTTAATTTTGAACAATATAGTCAAAATCTTTTATTAATCAGCAAAATTAAACTTGATTTTGATAATATTCTAGGAGGTAATCTGTTGTTTCTATTTCATAATTTCATATTTACTGATAATAAACTTCTTATGTAAATTTGTGTATGTTTTTAATAAAAATTGAGCTTTAAAGTATTGATGATAAAGATGGCCACAAATATTTTTTTATAAGATTTTTCTTATTTCTAACTATAAACCTTCAGAATTTTTAGACTCTTGATCTCTGCATCTTTCTAATTTAGCTCTCAAAAATTAATTTATTATTGGCATTTGTAAGAGTTTTATTTCTTCATCTATATCTATCTATATATATATAGCATTAATCCAATTGATGTAAATATAAGGTGAAGGTGTTGAATTTGAATAATTAAAGATGACATGGCTATTTTTCAATGAATTATTTGATTTTGATGAAGTTATATATTATTTACCTTCAAGTCTATTTCTCAAATTGCTATATGTATGCTTGTGACCATTAAAGTTCAATGAGCTAGAAGAATGGATTTGTTATGTGGTTGGTACACAAAAATTGTTACTTTTTGCTAAATTTTAATTATACTCTTTTTATCAAGAAATTGGCCACTGAAATAAATTACATTATAATGATTATAAAGAGTGTTATTCAGTGATTATAGTAATTTAAAAATGCATCTGCTATGTGTTTTTTTATGTTATGAGATTCTGAAGACAGTAATGTTACCAGAAATTTCAGATGAAATACCCCAAATAATTGTCCATCAGTTAGACTTATGTGTCTTCAAAATTATAGTTCTTTATTAAATTTTGGATCTGTAGATCCTGAGAAAAAGTCCTAAATGCATTTCCATGTATATTTAGAGAAGTAACTAAATTGGCATTAAAAGTATATGATAAGTAAAGAAAGATATGCAAAAAATTCTCTGAATACATTAAAATATTAATTAATTTCTATATAAATTGAATTTTACTATTACTAAAATATTAATTAATTTCTTTATAACCTGAGTGTCTGTTTCTAGCAAAATTTTGTTATTGTCTGTTCATCATTACAGGTATTACAAAATGCAGTTAATTCATCACAGTTTCCCTATTTGCTTTATTGTATGTCAGTATCAAAAAATATCTCAGAATTTTTTCATCCAAAATATATTCATACTTCAATTTCAATTCTAATAAATTCTATCCATAATTTAATATTTTTGATTGGTATTACTTTGTATTCAATAAATAATATTTACATTAAATTTAGTTCCATCTTTCTTTATAAACTTTTATTGCCAGATTAAAATAATTAAATATTAGTCATTTAAAAAAATTTAAGATCAGATTGTTTTCACATTAAAAATAACTTTAGCTGGATTTCTTTCATTTAAATAATGTTTCATTTTATGATTTAGATTAATATTATTGAAATTCTTGATGTTTAAACTAATATCAATTATATACCAATAGAAAAAGTACAATTATTATTTTGTTTAAAAAAATTCTACATTTAAATAAGTGGTTTTTTTATTTATTTAAAAGCTTACTTTAGTTTACTAACACATTGTTTGTTAATTATTTTGTCATTAACTTGAAGTAATGTTTAACTGAATTTAATCAAATATTACTAATTACTATATTACTAATTTTCCTAAATATGTGTTTATAATTTTAATACATCATTATTCCTTTGAGTTGCAGAAATATTGCTGATTAGAATTTTGTTTTCTATTTCTTCCTTTGTTTTTGAAATCCTCTTTTAGATAATAGTTTTATTAAATGTTGCTATTTTAGGGAATGTTGTATTTGTTTATATTATATTAGATTATATTGTGTCAAATTTATTATTATATGGTAAACAAATTAATTTTTTAATGTATGAAGCATACAAATAATTTAAAGGCTGTTAAATGCTCTATATTTTGTTTAAGTTTAATATGTTTGAATCTTAAAAAATTTGAATATTGAAGTTGTAAATATTAATTCAGTCTGATCAAAGTTTTATATAGTCTTAATTTGTGCTATGGATATTTTATAAGAATGAATTTTACGATTGCAGCAAAGTGGAGCAATCCTTTAACTAAAAGAATTCTTCTCCCCATCTTATGAATAGTATTTTTTGTATTATAATAAACTGTGAACTATTTTTATCGTGATTTACATCTTGCATTTGGGAAATTCAATTTTAGTTAATCTTATTTCAATACTATTTTAAATATAATATTACACCAAGCTATCTAATTATTGCTTTGGATCATTCAATTAGTTTATAAAACAATCTTAAGTTGAAAATTTCTATTTAAATAACTGTATTTTACACTATTTTATTGAACATTTTATCCTTATATGATATGTGAATTAGAATTATATTTTGTGCCTGAAGAATTTAACTTGTAAATAAATTTACTAATTGCTAATATTTATTATAAATTTACTTATACTAAATTTATTTTATTAATCTCCAAGAAAAAACTCTGAATAGTGTTAAGTTGATTGAAACATCATTTTGCCTGTACATTTTATTTATTATTTTATTTTATGTACTTAAAGGTTAATTTATTTGTGGGATATATGATTGTAATTATTGTATTCAAATTATTGAACATTTAAATTTTCTTTTTTCAATTAGTAATTTATATTTTTTTGTAAAAATTTTTTATTTTATCCCAAAACAATATATTTGCTCAAAAACCTAGATTAACTGAAATGATAAAACCCCTTTTACTTTTGTATTTTATTAAAGTTCTTTAAAAAAAACTCATTTATTTTTGTTTAAACTTATTTTTATTCTATTTATTTCCATATCCATTTAAAGTTGCACATTCCTGATAGTAAAAATGTTATCTATGTGGAGACACAAAGAAGGTTTAAATTCATTTGTTATTTTTATTTGAGAGACATTGATTTTGAAAGGTTTTTCAAGGGTACAAGGACATGATCCAAGGCCATTATGGGTGTTGATCAGTGAACAGCAAAGTGCTTGCAGTTTGAATATAATCAGAATATATTATATTAATTGCTATCTGTTACATGTATTATTTTATTTATGTTTAAATATAAAATATTTATTTAAAATACAATTTGCAAATGAGGGTTTCTATACATTAAGGTGATGGCATACTACATGATGACATACTACACCACAATAATATGAATGAGCATTAAAGGACATCTATATTCAAATTTTAGATTTTGTTTAACAATCATGATTTTTTTTTTGTCTTTTTTATACTATGAGTGACTTGTTAATTGAAATGGTTTTTAGAAAACAACAATTTCTAAATACTCAAGATATTTTTTTCTAATCTGCTTAGTATTTGGAGATTCTGTGACAGTTTTAAATGTCTTATTTAGCTGTAATCTTTGAAATTTCACAGATGTAGATAGGCAAGAAGATACTTTTATTAGTATGTTATCACTAGAAATTGTTTATTTATTAATTTATTTAATCAGTTAATTTTCAATGATTGAACTTTTAATATTGGTACTAATTTAAAACATTTATTTATTTTAGTTGCTGTGAGTAGACATTTTGATTTATTAATTCATTTTTTTTTCATTATTTTCTAGAGTGCAAGTTCCTATGATTTTGATTTAATTCCTAAGAAGATATTCTGTGGCTGATTTGTTCCAAAATAATAAATGATTAGCAAGCTGATGTTCTTCATCCAAATTATCAACAGAATTGGTGCTGTCAAACATTCTATAACTTTTGTTATGTGTTTTCAAATCATCTTTATATAAGCTATTTTTCCTAGAAGTTAATAATCCTAGTTCTAAGCTACCTTGTTTGCTACTGAAATGAAATAAATTCCTGCAAAGAAATTACGTCCCAATGGTTTGGCTTACTTGATTGTCCAGCAAAGCTTGGCTTTCTTTTAGGCTAAAACTGTTAGGACATATTGTCTTTTTTCTCATTTGAAAGCTCTTCCCTGTGTAATTGGTAGGAAATAAATGTTTTAAGAGTAATTCATTATAAATCTGTTTATAAAGATTAAATATTGTGTATTATATATTTTGAATTTATATTTGATTTTTAAAACATGTTTTAAAATTTAACATTTCTATTATATTTTTTCTAATTGTAGTAAATGTTTCAGTATTTATTAATGATAAATTGAAAAGTAGCATCATTAAATTCTCATTTTCAGCAAAAATTATCTCCACAAACTGGTACTAACTCTTCATTTGTCAAAATAAATAAATAAAATAAAAAATCCTTACCATGGTAAAATTTGAATAATTTAACATTCATATAAATTTTAATAGAATTATTTTAAATTATTTTTTTTAAAAAAATCAAAGATGATTGTAAAATAAAATTTCATTTCTATTTTTACATTTATTATAAAAATAATTGATAGAAAATCAATAAAAAAAACGAATTTTGGAAATCTATTGGTTTTGTCATTCTATGCATGCAAAATACAGTAACTGAAAAACATCTAAAAGTAGAGGAATGAAATTCAGCATGAAGTTTTATCTTCAGAATTGTAAATACATGTCAAATATTGGTTAATTTATCAATCTAATTATTGTCTTATAATTTGCTGTTTGTGTGCATGTGAACTTTTAATAAAATAGAATGTAATTTGATTTGTTGTCTTACCTGCTTGTAAAATTGTATACAGATAACTAGTATACCAAAGTGAAAGCATACAACATGCATATTTCATTTTCTGATTTTACTAAGGAGAAAAAAAAAATTAAGGAGAGAATTCAACTGATTGCGTTCAAAAATGGTGAAAGACACACATTGGCTAAATTTTCTTTTTCAATCGAAAGCAGATCTTAATGATGTAAAATCTTATCAATGAACTCTCTTATTGTCTACTTTTGACAACTCTATTTGCTGCTAACTGATCTGGCAGATTTAAAGCTTTTCTGGTACAAGATTTTTAACGTAAAAACTATCTTTGTATCAAGTGATATAATATATAAAAACCTTTTATAATCTGAAATGTTTTTTAATTAAAGCTTAGAATATCAATTGAAATAGACGATTTTAAAAATTATCTGAAACCATCTCTTTTTTTAAGTGTTAATCTATTAGTAGTACTGTAAATTTTGTTTACAAATATTGAAGAAATGTTTTTAAGAACATTATGAGACATTTAATTAAGTACATAATTTTTCAAATTGAATAATCATTTCATTTTTAATTAAAAAATATGGAAAATAAGCCAAATGAATAACCATTTGTGTGACAAATTACTGATCGTTTTCTTGCAAAATTTCGAATATATATTGTAGCAATAGTTCTTCGTACATATTCTTCAAAAACAAAAAAAGTATTTCATTTCCTTGGAAAAGTTTTATTTTCCTTGCCTTCACATGAAACATCTTTTTAATAACTTTCTTTTCAAACTAATGAAGGCATTGTTAAAAGACATGCATTAAAAAATTTTTTCAATTAGTAGTAGACTAGATTAAAAGGGGAAAAAAGTAAAACTTTGGTTGGTTAATTTCAAATTAATTTTTACCCTTTAAAAATATGTCAATATTCATTGTCTTGTCTTACACATATAAAATTTGGCTGAATTTAGTTCAGTTATTTAAAAAGAGATATGATGCAAGCTTGTTTATATGCTTGCATGCACACATTAACACATACACACACAACCACAATGACTTATTTATATGAATATGAAAAAGAAATCTCTGCCAATAAATTATAAAAATGAAAGAAAACAAATCCTGCTGTAATACACTTTATTACATGTCATTCTGCATATGCCTAACTCATAGTGAGCTATGCAAAGAAACCTCTGACCAAATCTGTCCAAAATTAAAAAACTGATCTTCGTATTTTTATTTGATTAGAAATTGCTGCTGTTAGCTGTAACCGTGCTCTTCAACTGCACATGTGCTGATAATTCTGCTGTTCATCGTCATTTGTAATAAATCTATGGCAAATAAACAAAATAAAATAAAGTGTAAGATATACAAAATTATTTACATTCAAATTAGGTTTGTGTTTTGTAAACCCGTTTCGACTTTATTGCCGTTAATTGATATCGTATTACCAGTGACAGGCATGTTCATTAATTATAAAATAATTTTATTTTAGGGTAATATCAAAGGAAAAGAATGAAAATATGATCTCTGAACGGCAATTCTCTCTTTTTCCATTCTTTGTGCTCTATTCAAAGGTAATCCCGATTTATTTGCATTTCTTTTAGAAATCCATAGATAAAGTATTCTTTAAGAAATAAGATTAAATATAAAGAAGTTAGGTTCAATGGTTTTGAAAGCTTATTTTTCTGATAGGACAGTTGGAAGTTTTATTTCGATGTAATTGTAACCTGTCAGCGCACTCTGTTATATATGTACGTATATGTAATGATTTTTTTTGAAATCTAAATTAAACCTTAATTAATTTTTACAAAATTATCTTATTTTATCCTATATTAACTTCATTATAAGACATCCTCTTATTTCCAGGTACCATTCCACTTTTTCTATTTAATTAATGCAACAAAAGCTTGGTGAAAATGCTTTAGTCAGGGGTTTCCGAGTGAAGATAAAAAATATTACTGATGTAAACAAATTCTTTTAAAAGATTCCCGTGTTACCCTTGTCTAAATCGGCG
Organism: Argiope argentata; assembly: GCA_026289955.1. Lineage (NCBI taxonomy): Eukaryota > Metazoa > Arthropoda > Arachnida > Araneae > Araneidae > Argiope > Argiope argentata. The sequence goes on from JAOUZG010041853.1 coordinate 31,757, forward strand.
CTTGTAGAGAAATCCCTATCGAAATTTCATTGTTTATAAACACTATGAAAAATATTTCCCCTTTCAAAATCTCATGGTACAAAGACCAGGGATAATTAATTTCTCTCTCTTCCTCGGCTTCTGCTTTTGTGGCATACTTTGCGCTGTCGTGCCCTGTCCGCGCCTCCTGTAAATAGGTCATGCCTTCTCATGAGACAATAAAGCGAACTGAATAATTCGAAATAGATGTTCATCTTTAAAAAGTATATTTAAAAAATATATTCATATTTCAAAAGCTATTTCACCAAAATATTGAATTAATTTTTTAATAGCATTTTTCAAAAATGTGTTTCTTGAACTCAGCAAGATATAGAGATTTGTTAAAATCAAATTCCTCTTTTTAAACGACCACCATTCTCTATATTTTTTATACGAGAAAGTAATCAGTGTACTTATATTAATTCAATATTTGTAAAAATGCTTTTAATGCTGCCTTTAATTCACGCCACCGATTTGAATTTGTTAATGCTGGTTAAAAAAATAAACTTAAATTCTTCATAAACATTTATATCTTTTTCTGCCAAGATCTGTCGTTCTAAAAAACTGCCAAAAGCTTAAGAGTATATTTTAATTTGTTTGCATTCTTAATAATAAAATTACAAAAGAATAAAGAACAGGAATTTCCACATTTTTCTGCAATCATTTATCACCTGGCTTTCTATGCTAAAGTTGATAAGAAAATTCTTTTCTTATTTTGATTCTATTGAAAAATAAAGAGTCCGTTTATTCAGGTATTTGTTGTTGCTAGAACTCAATAGCATTGTTATTCTCATATATGTAGATATCTGATGAATCATTTCAAACCTAAAAACAATGATCGTTCTTAGAGTGAAAATAATAATTTTTTTAATCACAGAATTTTGCTGAAAATCGAAGCTCGTTTTTTTAAAATATTATTATTGATTTTTTGAAGTGTAATCATGGTTGAAATTACAAAGTAAATAATTGTCAAAAAATGGAATCAACTAAAGGTTCTACAGAATCTATATCCGGTTTTGAGTGCGATGCAAATATTTACCCTAGTAGGACAAATACATTGTACAATATTAAACAATAATCGCAATATTGTATAATATTGTTGATTATTAAATGATATAATACATAATATTGTTGTATGACTTCGTAAAATAGGAGGACGATTGTCTTTACGCGTGAAGCACATCCTGGATTGTCGAAAAAATCTTGAAGCGAAGAGACAGTGAGAACTCCAGCCGTTTGGAGAGACCGTAGAGAGAAGCTCCGAGGATCCCCTCTTCTGCTGGATTCTGTTTGACCGCTTTGTATTCTGTGATTAATTCCTACTTGTGGACTACTATCTGCTGTGTGGTGTCCTGTGTTTGTCTCGGCTGCAAGTATTTGTGTTAGTGTCTTCGTATCAAATAAACGTGATTGTTGCTTTCTACTGAGGTCTGCTGATTGTCTTCACACCATATACCCACTACACGCGAACCTGGTGAACCATAACAATATATAGCCCAGTGAGAAATTATGACACATTTTCCTAACATAATGGAGTTTATGTCATTATTGGACAAGGATTAGGAATGCACAAGGGGAGAAAGAAATCGACAACTATAAGTTGATGTTACTTGCAAATTTTCCACTGTCCAAAATCTGCAAATGCGTGTATCTCTGACTTTATATTGTTGCTGCCATATCGGTATCTTCAATTGACTTCCTTACTACATCCTTTATCTCAGTGTAAAGGCTCGGTGATTTAACTGCTCAAATGCTTAAATTTTTGACTGTGATGGTCATCGCGTTTCTAAAATTAACGATCTAAAGTACTACTACTATTTTACGATATTGCTCAATACTAGAAACATTGAATAATATGTCACAAATAATGTAGAATGCATTTATGATGAAAGGATTAGCAACTTTGTCCATTTGATAAATTTCGCTTTTCGAAGAAAAAAATTGATGAGGGGGAGCTCCTGAAAGAGACCGTAATTTCCCCCTCCTTCAAAATGTTGTTATAATTACTTTGGGCAATACCGTTGCTGATAGCTTCAATTCGTTCTCAAACAGGTGTTTTGGAAAGAACTTTCCTCACAGACATTTATTTCAAGCTATAACGGACTTCAAAATAAAATTGATCTAATTTCTACCCTCTTTTCTTGAGAGACCTATCTCCGTCCTTGATTAAGTTCTCAATGCATATTATCAATCTTTACATAACCTAAACTATTCATTATTCTTTTCGTAAATTAAGAGGAAGAATAAATGTGGTAAAGGTGGATGGTAATTTATCGTGAATTGTGAAGGGGGTTGACTTATCTATAAAGCTAATATGCATTTTGAATCCTATTTTGGAATATGTTATGAGGCTTGTAAATCAACATTTATATTCGAAAAATAATTTGTGGAATTAAGAATTAATTAAAAAGGGGTGTTATTAGATTTTAAAATGAAATATCCCGATGGTTTGAATTTAAGATTTGGTGGATAAATTTTTGGTTTGTTTTAATTATTATCGAACTTATTTTAGTTTGATTGCTTGTATTTTAACAAATTCTTTAAGAGAGAAGGTTTATTCTTTTGTATACTTGTTATCATTATTATTAACCACTTAACTGTTTTATTTACTTTACTTTCTAATAAGAAGACATCTTCCATTCTGGGTATATTTTCTTATTTCGATTCAAATGCAAATCCGTTGAATACTTGACTTAGCCATATATTCGAGGTAATTTTAGTATTCAGTTATAATCGTTATGAATGATTTATTTTTTGCTTACAACTATAAAAATTCGATAAACAGATACACGTACGGCATACAGGAAAAACAGTTAAGTTGTTAACCACGTTTCATTACATATTTGACTAATAATTAAAAGTTTTGAATTTCACAATTTTAAAATTAAATTTGGCAAGAAAGCATCCCGCTTTAATTTCTAGAAAGAACCGTGGCTTAAGAAACTTTTTCACCTATACTAGTCAGATGTCCTCTTCGTCTTCCTCCTGCTGTTGCTCATTGCCGAGAGTGGGTGTGGGCATTCTGGCTCGTCCCTCCTGCACGGCCTGTTGCTGCAGTAGCTTCTGCCTCTTCTCCTCCATGAGGCCCGAACGGTTTTGGTGGATGTAGTCGTCCACATTGGGTAGACCCTGCACTACACAGGCCGCCAGTGCAGACCGGTAGGAATTCATGTCCGTCGCCTCGTACCATTCCCCAGTCCTCTCGTCGTAGCACTCCACGTGATAGATGGTGGTGACGCCGTTGAAGCCGCCTATCACAAAGATCATGTCATCCATTACCTGCAATATGTCAGAATAAATTATGTTTATTTGCTCTCTTTAGCTCAAAATTCATTATTATGTTCATTTCTTATAAATACTGTATATTTTCTGAGTGTGTGGCGGCTGGCACTTGTTAAATCTGTCGTGGTCGCAAAGTCCTCTATGTCGAGAGTAATACCACTGGGGGTACTGGGTCAGAGGTGATCGTTCTCTGTTTCAGGTCTAAATTACGATCTGATAAGAATTAATGAATATGCATGAATGAAGTCCGCCCGCTAAAATGGGTTGTGCGTGTGTGTAGCTAAGTCGTAATCTTGGCCCTAGATGGTGCTCCTTGTAAAACAAGAGACGTATATCTCCGGCTTAAAATCTGCTGATGTATCAGTGGGGCCTGTCCGTGGCAAGTGTCGTAAGTAACATCAAGAACAACAATATATTTTATTACAAGACAACATAAAAAAGTTTCAAGGCTAGTTCAGATATTAAAAAAACACTTTATTTATCTATATGGACACCTGTAATTTTCAAAGAAATCAGCAAGTTGTAAGACAGAGATTCCAGCATTCTTGCCGCTTCTAGAATCTGTTCGAAAAATTCATTTGTCTAAGTCTGTGAAAAACTCATCTGTGATTTGGGATGAATTTTCGCAAAGTCATCTTTCAGTTATATACTTCCCGATCTGAAAACACTTTACTGGATTCATGGTCGTATTGTTGTAGAATTATTATACACACACACATACGTTGTGTCTCTGAGACATGAGTTATCGAATTTTTCATACAATTTCCTTTTCCTTCATTTTGGCGTTTCATTTTGAAATTGCAAAATTGGCAAAGTGTGGGGTAACAAAAAAATGAACTGTACAGCTCACTATGCATATAGACATATGCTCTTTGGCAAACTTAAAGAAAAGTGATATAAGAGCAATATAAAAGTGATTTTCATGCAATAACATGCTCCAAACTAATTGAATTAAAAGTCTTTGAATTTTGATTAATATTTAAATGATTATAAATTAATAAAAATTTGAAAAATCATTCTTACTGAACACTTATTATCCAAGATAAAATTATGGGTCAAATTTGTTTGCTCTATTCCAACGATTGTCCTCTGAATATTTTGTATGTCATTTCCAAAGCAATTAAAAAAATATATTTTAAGAACGACATTCTATTAAGACATAGCTATGTACTTATCTTTAAGAAGAATTAAATATATCATTTTGTATACATTTTTTTTAAATCAAAAATATCCAAAAACTGATCTGAAATCAAATTTCAGCTTAGTTTCACTTTAGAAATTGCTTCGTTGATGGAGATTTGTATGTAACAATTTTTCTTTTACTGAACTTCCATTTTCTAATGAATATTATTTGAAAAAATCTTTTAGGTAAATAAGGTATCTTTTTCATCAATTTACAAATAAACTTTTATGTTTATTCTCATATTCTGCTTAAAGATTTTTTTCCCATTGTTAACACAAAATTATATATTATTGATACTCCTTTTATGAAAAAAATGCTTTCCATTGAAAATCGATATTTGCATTAGTACTTATGAAAATGATGTGATGGTCTAAAAAATTTTGAAAAATTATTTTGATACATAAAAAGATGTTTTTTTTATATCTCATGCACTTATAAAAATTAGTAAAAGCTATTCTTTAATTATTTTTGTATATGTCAAAGAAGTTTTTATTTTCTTTTGTAAATTTATTCTTTTGCGTTTATATTGTGAAGATGATCTAAGTTTTGCTTCATTATTATACATTGGAGACAACATTCTGTCAACAAAACTAGAAAGAAACTTATCCATCATTTCTAAAATACGTTTATTGAATCACATGAACTGACTTATTTTTTTTCTCTTTGAACATCAATAAAAAAAAGTGAATTTGCTTTTTCAAACTTAAGTCATTCTCTTGTAACAAACTTTCAAATCTGGAATCTTTTTTCCCAATCTAACACTTACTGCTCTATTTTTCAATAATCACATGATTTAGTTCAATTAATAAAATTTTTGAGAAAAAAATAATAACTAATACTTGACTAAAAAATATAAATAATGCATTTTCTACCGAGTCATATTTTGCTTAAATTTCCCAAATTTTAAGTGCCATTGGAGAATAACAAAAGCTATACAAGACTTTATTTCGAATATGGCGAAGCGCATTAGAAATCGAAAAATTCCACCTTTTCTGTTCTCTATTATTTCAAACAGAAAAGTTAGAAGGCAAGAGCATAATAGAGACGTGTGGCCACCATTTCTTTACGCCTTATTAATAATTGGAGTTATAACCCCAAAGAAACCAAATGAACCTGTTCTTTTGAAAAGCGTTATAAAATACTTTTTATGCATCACATGGAACTTAATTCTCGTAGTCTCTCTTCTCCTCAACATTTATGAATCTGCCACTACACTTCATAAACGTCACATAATGCTGTTACTTGATACATTATTATTAATTTTAATGAGATCCGTTGTCCAGGCAAAGTTATGTATAATCGTGAAGAACTTCGAGAAAATGGACAGATATCCTTTCCCTGGATGCAACAACTCACTTGGAGGAAATACCTTCAGGAAATGGGTTTGGATTTGGAGTTTTCTTGTTCTACTTCACGGCGTCGCAAGTTTTGTAAAAATGTGGTTAATTACAAATACAAAAGATGTTGCTATCGAAAGCGAAGCATGGAATGATATTTCAGTGCATATCAAGAAATGGCCACTTCTGATAAAAATGGCGAACTTTCTGTTTCGTATAGTGATTGCTTCCAGAGTCGCTCTTGCCAATTATGCTTCAACGGTGATTGCGCTGTTGTTTTGTCTTACCTTCAAAATGGAACGGCAAATTGTCCAATGGCAGAATTTAAGAATCGAAAAATTGATCAATAAAAGTTTATTAAACGAGACTTTTGCAGAGGTGGCTCAGGAGATCCACACGACCATCTCTCTGCTCAAATCCGTCAATGACTCTCTCTCTGGGGCAATTTTTATACTTATATGCTACTGGTTGAGCTCCATATTCTTTTGTTTGACGAATATCTTAGATGGCGACAAGTTTCATCAATCTGAACCGCAAACGCAGTTGTTTATCTCGTGTGTTATTGTCATCTATTACGCCATGTTCGCCTACCTTGCGCATTTGGCTTCCAAAATTAAACAGGAGTATAGTGATTTTAAAATTTTGGTTGCCATGGGATCAGATTCAAAGTTGTTTGAAAAAGAATCTTTCGCTGCTAATTTTGAATTAATTGGTCGGATACACGACAAATTGGGTGTACAGTTATCAATTACACCTTTGGAATTGTTCACTTTGGATGCAAAACTGATTCACACTGTTTTAGGTGCCATTATCACATACGGAGTTATCATTTCACAATCTTTTGGAAAGTAAATTCACTGACCTTTACGTCTCTTTCTATCCTATACCTTCTTTTTTTAAATTGATTTAAACAAGCAATGTAAAAAAGAACTAAACGGCAATTCTTACTTAGATGAACAAAGAAAGATTCTATTTTTATTAAATAATTACAATTAATTTAAATAGTTTATCAAAAAATTATTAATTTTCACAAGAATTGAAACTTGCATTCTTCAGCTTCGGGTGAAAAATACTGAAATCCTCGCATTTTACCGATTGTGCTTCTACCCATTGATTGCAATTTTCATTAAAAACTGTTAAAACTCTAGTTAAAGTATTAAAAGTTAATTCAATTTTATTAATGAATTAATATTTGAAAAAATCTACTAACATAAACTGCCGTCCACTACAAGTTTGAAAAATGTATTTGAACTTGATAGGATTAATAAAAGTTATATATGGGCTGCTTATGACAATACGCGTTTGTAATAAATGTAACCCATTTATTTTAATTATCCTTTTATTCATATGAATTTTGATTTCGTATGAGTGCTGCCATCTAGTTGTAATTTTTAGAAACATTTACTTTGTAAAATTACACTATACCTCATAATAGAAAATAATTGCAATAAAAATATTTTTACTTTGTGGTTAGTAAATTTAATAGGATTTACAAAAACTGTTTTTCTAAATGTATTTATTACATTAATGCAAAAAAAAATAAATAAAATTTTCAATGCATGAATGTTCAATGCATGTAAAAAAAGCACTGTAACTTACACTGATTATTTACAATTGCTCCATGCTACGTCAGTAGAATGACGATTTATAACGAAATTCCATCTATCAGCTTATATATTTATACCGGTCATTCACGAAGAGTTTATGCCAACTTTACTTTAATACTCACTGGTAGAGCGGTCTTCCATCTCTATTGTTCCTCAAGCAGTACAATAGAGTTGGAAGGATTGAAATTAATAAGAGTGAGATATCTAACTTTCCACACTACTCCATGTCCAATTATCTAATGATCAGATTTGTGTAGTTTTGAATATTTGTGAATGACCAGTTTTAGTCACTACTACATATAAACTACTCACCTCAATGGCGAAATTGCTTCTTGGGTTGAACATGTCTGGGATGGGCGACCACTGATCTGCCTCAGGATCGTACTTTTCCCCGTTCACCAGCCTTGATATACCATTGAACCCTCCGAGAGCATAGATTTGACCGTGATGGCTGATAATCGACACACCAGAACGGCGCTGTTTCATGGCAGGGGTGGTGGTCCATTGGTCAGTTTGAGGGTTGTAAAATTCTGCAGAAGCCAGGCATTCGCTGCCGTTGAAGCCACCAACGATATAAATGCGGCCGTTGAGAGTGGTGGCGCTAGCATCGCTTCTCTGCACATTCATAGGAGTTACAAACGTCCACTGCCAGAAATTGAGCCAAATTATAAAAGTTATTTTGTAATAGTTCAGCCCAACGAGAAAAAAAAACCGCAAATAAGTTGAGTTTTAGATGTAATTGTGTCTGAATTTTTCAGCAAGATTTTCTTTAAGAACTCAGTATTGCAAATAGTTTACACATTCTATTTTATTATAACCGTAATTCCAAATTCCGTCCAGCCTAAGGATATGGACTTAATATTAAAAGTAAACATAGATATAATTTTTAATAAATTTAGAAATAAACTAATTAAAAACTTTTAAATGACATTTAAAAGGTTTTGAGTTGATTGAGTTACAAAGTTAAGATCATCATTATTTTAGAGCGATCAATGCCGAATCAAGAAAGGTCACTTGTTGATTGCCAGATCTTCGAAGTGATCTTTCAAGAAATCTTATTTTGATATATTCATAACTCGGTTAGTTTTAATAGCGAGAATATTGGGAAATTTTTGCTTGCAATTTTAGAACGACGTGAATAATTTACTAGGCGTGCAGATTAAGACTGTGAAATTTGCTGAATATTTAGATTTCATTATTTTTTAACATTGCACTTATTAGTTCAAATAACATTAAATGAAATCCTTTATGATATATGTGAAAATTTTCTCGTTATATCTATCTATAATGGTTTAAAAATGATCTCTTCAGTTATGATTAAATTGGGCATCTTCTAAACAACAGAATATAAATACACGTAAAAAATGAAACAATCCCTAATAACAATATAAATACTAAACATGTAAGAAAAATAGCGACAAAAATAAATTTAAAAATAATGTAAAATTAAATAGAAATAGAAAGAAAAATTATAAATATGACAAATGATTGAAATAAAACTCTTCTTATTAAAAAGATAATCCTAGATATTTTAAACTATGTTTCATATTTTATTTTCAAGTCAGTTTACCTTTAAAGAAAAAAAATATATATACTCGCCTTAAAAAATGTACAGAGATCTTTACAAAATATTTGTCTGTGATATCTTTTTAGTATATGTGTATTTTCTATATGATACCTTTTTCTATATTGTAATAATGAAATCGATTTAAATGTGCCAGTAAGCAATCACGAAATGCAAATACATGATTCAAATAAAAGTAACTAATACAGCATTGGGTAACAAATTTGAATTAATCAAAACGGACTTTTTGACAGTGTTCCATTTTTGGAGATAAGATTTGTTAGTAATCTCCTCAATTTCAATATTTACTCAATATTTTGGAATGTTCAAATCAATATACATCACTTGCACATAATATGCATGAATGCAAGAATTAGATATGCATGCAATTTGCAGTTATATGCAAATGTAAATGTCATTATATGGAACAATCTTAAATTTTATTCTATTAAATTAAGTCTCTAGAACTAAAATTTCTGTAATAATTACGAAAATATTCGTTATATCTCATTTAAATACAACTACCAAAGCAACGGTTTTTAAATAGGATTTGAAAATTCTTTTGGAAATCTTTTCAATACCTCTCAAAGCTTCAAACGGTAGTATTTATGGAATACTACTATGCTCCTAATTAATGATGGAATAAAGTTCATTTTTTTCAGTAAATGCGTTTAGAGGAGGTTGTCAGAACGATAGACATTGGAAAAAAGATTCTGGTCAAGGCATATACGTAGTTACTTCTAGTTTGAGCTTTTGAGCAACTATCACCGAAAGCAATTCCGTCAAGATAGCACTAAGTGGTCAGAAAGATTTTCTTTGATCACAAAAGCTTATAGTAAATAATTATAATAATTTATCATATTTTTGCTTCGATACGTTGCAAAAATCGTTATAGAGTTAACAAAACCTTTTATGTCAGTAAATTTCAGTTTGGACACCTTTTGTAGTTGAAAGAATGCCTAGACGATAATCCATTTTTCGCCACTTATTGTTCATTATTTCGGCTGTCGAAAAAGACACAGTATCTCTAATGTTAATTTTGAATTAATAAAAATCTTCAATTACTATTGGAACTATATCATCATTCAAAACTATCTTTGAACAATAAAGATCGATATGAATTCATGGTACCAAAGAACACATTGAGCTTTTTCCTTCGTTGATGGCATTTTGATAACCATTGAAAGTAAAATTATTGTTGGACTAAAAAAATTAAGAGCAGACTATACTATAGAGAACATTTAACTGTATTATAACCAATATTTCTTTAGTTATAATTTCTTGTAATTAGAGAAAGACTTAATGACTACATTGTATTTCAAATCATGAGAGATATACCTGATTAGTTTGTTTGTCGTATCTTTCAACAGTGTTCTGGCGGTGGTGACCATCGTAACCTCCCATGGCGTAGACGAGATCATCCAATGCCGCAACGCTTACGTAGCACCTACGCAATAAATAGGTTTCAGTTAACTTATTCCTTAAAAATTAATCCCATGGATTACCAAACAATACATTTATTTTATAATTTTAAAAAAGTTATTGGTCCAATTTAGGAGAGGAGTAATCATTTTTGATTATATGTTATAAGCAAGAAGAATATTAATCTTCAAACAATTTTAGGAAAATTGAATCGCTTCAGGTTTGCAAAGAAAAGATTTTGTAATTGATATTTTCTTCTTTTCATCTGGTATACTTTTTTATTTGTGTATATTTTCTTTTATATGATCAAATTAGTAAAAACATTAAGTCAATATAAGCAAAAAAAAGTATGAATCTGAATCCTGAAGATTTTCTTAAGGGTCACACTCAGGTAGGGATCCGAAAAAAGGAGTTTTTTTTATGAAGGATCTAACTTTCACCCAACAATATTGACTCCTCTTGACTCGAAAATGCTTTGGAATTGAAGCTTTAGAGATAACCATTTATCGCAGAAATAAAACAACCAATTACAGCTTCCAATTTAAGCGAAATTACAATAACACAACACAAATTATAAAACATCCCTCACAAACCAAATTCCTTCCCAAATAAATCCCTACCTGAAGGTCACCCTTAAGAAAGTCTTCAGGCCGGTTCATAGTCTCTTTTTTCCCCCTTTTTTATTCTTTTTGCTTATATTTACTTAATATTTTTACTAATTTGATTAAGTTCATCTGTGTTTTAATAGTACCAGCATTAGCGCTCTCTAAATACAATTGTAACTTTTTTAGTTTGATTCAGAATTTCTTTTTAAATTTAAAATTTTATAATATTTATACTTTTGATTTTCTTTTTTTTATTTGGTTATATATATATCATAAAATCTAAAATTATGTCATTCATTGGTTACTCTTAATTACCATACTAATCGTTACATATAAAATCTAAAGTTATGAGCTTTATTGGTTACCATACTCATCGTTACATATGATATCTAAAGTTATGAGACTTATTGATTACCATACTCATCGTTACTTATAAAGCCGAAAGTTATGAGATTTATTGGTTACCATACTTAAGTTATGAAATTCATTGGTTACTCTTAATTGCCATACTCATCGCTATATAAACTAAAGTAACATTCGTTGCTATATTTCCAATAAAATTTCCCCATGTGTACACCAAGAAAGAGGGTACCTTTTGGAATGCATTGGCGCGATGTCTCTCCATTGCTTGGTGACGGCGTTGAAGCATCGACAGCTGTTGAAGTAGTCGTTACCGTCGAACCCTCCAATGACGTATATGTCGAATCCGATCACTGCCAGTTTATGATAGGCGCGAGGACCAGCAGGATCCACTTCTTCCACCTGTAAACAACATATTGTTAATGATTGTTGACTGAACTTCTATTTCAGGGTTAAACTATACCATTTTGCTCCGTCTAAGCTGCTTTGTTACCTGTTCAGACAATTACGCTTGATACACATCGCATTTCTTTTTTCAATGCCTACTATTAGTTCACATTCTCCTTACATATATTTATATATCTTGTTTGGATTTTCCATCATCAATAAAATACTATTTATTCGTCCAATCAAGTTCAAATAAATTTTTTTAAACTTGTAGTCGGCAACACTTAATGATAATATAATTTTTTTCAAATATTAATTCATTAATCAAATATAATTAGTTTTTAATACTTTAAATAGAATTTTAGCAGTTTGCAGTGGATAGTGAAGTCAGCAAGCAGAAGTTCAAACGGTAAAATGTGAGGATTTCTACATTTTTCACTTGAAATTGAAGAATGCGACTTCAAATCTTGTGAAAATCAATCCTTTTTTGATAAATTTTTGCTTTACGTTTTATCCAAATGGTTCTAGAGAATGAGTTAACAGTTTTTGTTTAGTGTCTAGAAAGAAGGATTTTTCACAAAATAAATAAATAAATTTTAAGTTTTAGGTTCAATTCCGATTGTTCACCTAAAATCTTTGTCATCAGTTGTTGGTCACTACTCATACGCAATCTTAAGATTGAGCTACGTATCAGGAAGGAAATTCACTTTTTTTTTGCCACTGAATATTGTGATTCTATCTTATTTATATACGCATTTATATTAAATGTAATTTTTTAATAAAAAAGTAATTAAAAAAATTCTTTATTGATCAAAGTAGGGAATCAACTTAATTTTTTTTACTTTATTTGTTATATAAATTATGTGGAAAGACAAAGACCAGGTATTGCTTTCTTCGAAAGATTTCCAACTGCATTTTAGCTTATATGTGCTTTGCTCATCAGAATTTGGTTTTGTACTTAAAATCTGTTTTTTTCTTATGGAAAATATTTAGATACAAATCACATACTGATTGCATGCAAATATTTTTCAACCTTACCTACATGTAAACAGTACATTTAAATTTTAAAAAAATCATGAATTGAAGTTTATCATGTTATTTACAACAATGTGCTATACTATAGTATTCATTTTGCAGCTTATCTATCGTCACTCACATTTTAAAAAAATTAATATCAGTTTTACCCTGATGAAATAGGGTCTGAACATAATGCTTCCTTCCATAATAGGCTGCTGGTATGTCGAGGATTTTCGTTTGGAGTTACTTTTAACGTAGTTGATCGCTTAACGCTGGAAAATGCTTTATGCAACATACTACGTGTGAAACCTGACGATCTTAAGCACTATCGCACAAAATTCTGAGTACTACATCGGCAACGTTTTAAGATTATAAAAAAGTATAATAACCGATTTAAATATTTACAAAAATATATTTATGTATAATGCATTCTTGCAATAAATTCGTGTAATCAAACAGGCGTTTTATATTCACCTGGAATTCAAAATTTATATATGGAATAAAAGCTATACATAAAACGCTAACACAGAAACTGCTCTTATTTCTTTTTATGGAATGGCAACAGTCAAATGCAAACATAATGATATACGAAAGTTCCAGATTGCTTTATCCGTTTTTTGTTTTTTTTTACAGTTGAGCTTATTCCCCGGGCGGGCACCTCGAAATGAGGATGAGATGCTTCCGGTATGGTGGTCGGATCTCGCCAACCCGGAGGATACAATAAGAGTGGGATTTAGACTCCCCCACGACGACGGGACGTACTCCCTACGGGGAGGGTTGTACCGTGGTCGTTGTCGGCCATTAGAACTCAACCATAGTTCGCGGTTGCTAGAGCGGCGGTCCGGTCATTCAGTTTCGTCGGTTAATCCGTGTGCCTTCGTGGCGGGTCGGAGAGTCTGTTCCATGACTTACAGTTGAGCTTTATTCAATACTTAACAGATTGAATAAAGTTAATACTTAAATACTACTCCCTGTGTACAAACCCTTCATTTCATCAAAAGATTAAAAAAATATCAAGAAATTAGTATTAAACAGAAAATTTAGTCTAGTGTGAAATTAACTGCCACTAAATAGATAACTGCCACTAAACTGCCACTAAATAGATATTCTCTATACTCTAAAAGATATCCCTCTATTCTCTATTTCCATAGGCATATCATATAGGTCTATTTCCATAGGCCTATATGACTTGCCTATGGAAATAGACGATCATATCTTTCCAAACTCTTCATCTCACAATATCTTAGAACTCAAAAAATGAATATTCCTTTAATGGTATAGATTTTATTTTTGTACAGTTTTTTTTCTTAATGTTTAATAATTTTAATGTACAATATTACGATGCTTTTAATGTTATGAAATTAAAACTGATTCATCAAAATTTTAAGTCGCATTTTTCTGCCAATGTTAAAATTCAAATTTAAAAAAATAATATTTCGAATATTAAATCTGAAATAGGTTCTTTAATCTCCATTTTTATTTCGCAGGAAATACTTTTTTAATTTGTGCTCATAATAAATAGTTACAGATGGATTCAATTAATTGCATAGTTTATGCCGTATATAATAAATAATAATTTTTAAAAAATGCATTCTATTTTAATCGTTTAGACCCTAAAAAGTCAAAAATTTGGGCGTTGGCAAGCTAGTTGCTAAAGGCAGTTAGCAACAATGTATTTTTTATATTAAAACGATCTTACTTTTATCCACCTGTCCGCTTTGGTATCGTAAGTCTCTATGAGATTCGTGGGTGATCCTCCGCTCCATCCTCCGATGGTGAACAGAATGGAGTAGGGGATTCGAGGTGTAGCCAGAAAGGGGGTTTCCACGACGTCTTTCTTCTGGCCAATCATCTCGAGGTCCCACAGGAAGCGAAGGGTGTCGATAACGATAGGTTTGCACGATTCATTGTTCTCCACGTACCTAATCAATAAATAGATATTTTACTAAACCGAATTTCAATCAGTGGGAGCGGTTTCTCCAAAACTTTCTCGCGTACTCTCTAATAAACTTGTCATGTCAAGAATGCATTAAATGGCACTGACGTATAATAGTTACTGAATTTTAGCTTTCATCACGAATTCAGCATTTTTACTGAATCTATTTTGTCATCCTTCAGAAGCGGCGATAGCAGGGGAGCTAGAGGGGCAATTGCCTCCCTGTCAGTACCCTCTTGTCTCTCCCCCCTCCGTCGGCGAGATACTTAGAGTTTCGTCGGCAAAAATGTTCACCATTTCAGGATGGTTGTAAAGAGCTGCACATTAACGAATATGATTATTTAAAAACATCCTTGAAATTAATGTATTGTAAACAATCGAAATATCCAAGTAACGGTTAAATTGTTTAGACTATATTTGGCAAAATATTCGATAAGGTGGCAGATCCATAATATGCCGTATTTTCGTAGACAATTCTTGTTAGACCTGAAAATTGAAAATAATGGATGTCGAACAAATATATTAAGCAAATTTTCAGACATCTGATTCAAGTGTCGTTCAATCAGCTTATAATTTGTACTACTTTTGACAATAACCGATAAAGGTGATAAGCTAATTTATTGACAATTTTTGATCAATTGACTATAAACTCAATGCGACGAACGCCGAAGAAGTCTGCAGATTTCCGACATTTGATTAAATAATCGTTCATTTAACTTATAATTTGCACTTATTTTGGCAACATATCCGACAAGTGAATGAAATATTGCATCATATCGCATAACAACATATATATTTTTAAAAAAAAATGTACAATGAGTAATGAAAGGAAGGGCCAGTATCTGAATAAAAATTATCTACATAATACTTGATTTTCTTTAATTGAATATAAAATTAACTATTTTGAGTTATTTTGGAGCCAAATGAGAGATATTATGCTTGTCCCCCTGCCAGATTTGTCTTGCTTCCCCGTCAGCAAATTCCTGCCGCCTCTTCTGCCGTCCTTGGCGATTAATCCCTAGTATGCGATGAATAGGATCTGAAAATTGAATTTGAGTTTTGCACACGTTCTTTTCAATCGATCGAAACAAACATCTGACTCAAAATTGCACTTGTAGTGACAAAATATTATTCCAGATTTGATATATTTAGAACATCGTGTTTCTGAATTATAGCATTTACTTGTTTCTGAAAATAATAAACTGAAAGAATGTCAACTCGTAGTTGGATTTGGATAAAAATTGGGCAATGGGGAAAAATGGGGCATCTCTAGAAATAGTATCTATGAACCTATTCTCTGTGAAAAGATATAATAATCATTAAGGTTGTAATCAATTGCCATAATTGCCATCAATTGCCATTAAGGTTGTAATCATACCAGGAAAAAAAAGAAAGCCTTTTATAATTTAAAATCCTGATTGCTTATTCATTATTCTCTTCCAATACATTCTTTCCCCAATGTTTACCGCTTCCACATATATTCATGCTTTAAGTGATGAATTATGATGTGCATTACTCACTTATGCACTTTTACCTTCTCCATGAAGTACTGCGTCTCCATGAGTCCCAGTCTCACGCAACGCATGAGGGTGTCCACGTGTCTCTTCCTCTCAAGTGACCGATGGTCAATCCAACGGATGCCGGCCTCCCACACTAACTCTTCGTTTCGGACATTGATGCGGTCGTGGTTGAGCAACGCCAGAACAGCTTCCAAGGGCATCTCTAAGAACTCTTCGCTCTTGGTGACGACATCAGCGAAGTGACTCATCAAGTAGCTGGAATGCATTCATTTTAATATTTCATTTTTGAAAATTATGTACAGTTATATGTTTAAGATTACAATGTATTATTTTAATACTTTGAGAGCTTAATTTTTAGTTAATCCATTATTTTAGTTAAATTAGAATTTCATAATCATTGTGTTATCGATTAAAGTTTTTTGAGATACTCTGTATTTTAAGATTCCATAATCTTATGATTTAAAGCGAAAAATTGACAATAATAATGACCTGTTTATTTATTTCGTGTATTTCGGAAATGACTAGAACGATTTGGATCAAATTTTAGTAACAGATAAGGGGTTATCTTTTAAATTTATCTCTATAGATGTTTTTGCCTGGAAAAAAGCGATGTTACACATACAAAATCATTTTTTATATCTAAATGTTAGAGCCTTTTTTTTATCTGCTCTCCTTTATGACAATGCTATATTGCGTCATCTCGAACCCGATTTGACCATTTTAAAAGTGAGTGTAAGTTCAAAAACATAAGCAACGATAAACTGTAAAATGAATGCTGTAGTATAGATGATTGTTTTGAATATAATGTTAAACTAAGTGCAACCATGATTTTTTTTATTTAAAAGACTATTTCGTATTTAGATAAATTAAAAAAACTATTTGTATTGTTATAAACCTGTAATATTACATCCCAGTATAGTTAGTTTAGGGTTAGTTCACATTAAAGACTGTTTTACGATCAATTCTGTTGGCTGCTGATCAGATTCCAAATCATTAATCTCAGTTCTTAGCAACTTGGCGACGAATTTGACTTTTATAGCAAAATAGATAATACTGGAATCTTCCAAAATTTTGATGGTAGAGCCAATAAAAACCGAAATATGTCTGATTGTTCCAGAACCGTCTCTGCCATCCTCCGGAAAATACAAAAGATCGGCAATTTCTAGTCGAAGATAGTCATAGATCGGGTAATATATTGAGTCGTGTATTGAATCGTGGAGAGTTAAAGGGGAATAGTTGGATAACAGTTCAGCAAAGAGCAAGCTTCTTGTGGAACTCAAGTGATCGCTGAATTTAATTGTGTGTCAAGTCCTGGTGTTCATTCTAAAAGCAACATCGAGTCGTATGAGGAGTAGCCAGTCGCGTAATAGTGAATCAGCTGTTAATTACAGCTAAAGCGAGGAGGCAGGGGAGAATAGCAAGTGTTTGGAGAGACAGTCGAGAGAAGGCATGTAGATTCCTTTCTCCTGTTAAATTCTGTCGGGCCGCTTTTTGTACCAGTACAGCAGCGCACCGTACAAAACAGCACAAAAACATACGTGTGCGCTGCTGTTTTGTACAAAAACAGCAGCGCACACGTATTATTACTACCGATTAATACGTGTGCGCTGCTGTTTTTTGTAATGTGCTGCCTGTGTTCGTCTCGGCTGTGTATTTGTTATCTTTGTATTCATGTTAAAGAAAGTCATCTTTCGTTTCTAACGGATTATTTCTTCATTGGCCAAGAAATTGCCAATCCTGAATTTCCGCACCAATAAATAATCAATATTTGATTTGTAGCTTAATATTTTCTCCAAAAGAACAACAACATGATTAGACAAAAACAAATACTTTCGAGAGAAGTTTGATTTTCTAGATATTATTTGCAATAGACAAAGACTAAAAAGTAGCAAATAACGAAACCCTCGATTTTTACTTTTTAATACATTAATAAAATTGTTTCGATAAAAATATTTTAATTTGTTTCAAAGAAAATTACACCTGGAAAATTATATTAAGAAATTTCAAGAATTGCAAAACTAATTAACTAACAAGATCTTAGATTTTTAGAAAATACATTGGTGTACTTGAAAACGCGTTGCACTTTTGCAAGTTATCAAGTACTAAGATGAAAATACCTTTCTGCAGCTTTCTGGAGATCTAAGAGAAAAAAGCATTTGGCGAAATCGACGAATCCAATGCAATTCTCCGCGTCCATTTTCTCCAGCAGGAAGTCCGTGCAGTCCTTCAGCATGCCTAAGACATTGAACTGGTCAGCAGCGGGCAACAGAGTGACCACGTTGTCCTCCGTGACGTCTGTCACGCCACTGTACGCATAGTGGATGATCATCTGAAGCATGGTCCCACTCACGCCCGGGATGACGAATTTCGAACGTGATTTCCGGGTCATTCTGGAAGTGAAGAGAGCTCGGAAATATGGACTGCAAACTGCCATGATAGCTCTGCA
This sequence comes from Argiope argentata, assembly GCA_026289955.1. Taxonomy (NCBI): domain Eukaryota; kingdom Metazoa; phylum Arthropoda; class Arachnida; order Araneae; family Araneidae; genus Argiope; species Argiope argentata. Next base: position 50,441 of record JAOUZG010041853.1, read on the forward strand.
AAAGTAAATAGAATACGAAATTTTATCCGTCATATTATAGTTTATCAACACTCTAGACAGATATTTATTCAATTTATTTTTGCAAGAAATTATTTTATAAATATGAAATTAAAAATTAAAAATTTCAGTATGACAATCTTTATATCTAAAACATTAAATACATGCTAATTGAAAGATATGGTATTAAAGCTGAGTTTGCGATTTCAGTGTTTTCTCGGTTTCTGTTTTTGATGCTTGTGATATATATTAACCCAAAAAATGACTTTCTTTTCTATGTAATATGAAGAAGTAAGGTATTGGGATTTATAGCAAAAATAGCTGTTATCCCCAGTTTCAAATACATAGAACAAAAAATATTAAACACAAGAGAGCGCGCACACACAAAAACAAATTGAAGTTTCAGTCAGTTGACAGTTAATGAGGTCAGTTCAGTCAGATGGTTGAAGCTTCAGTGAGTCTGCCGATGCGAGTTAGAACATTTTCAGAAGTTCCAGTGGAAAGAAAAGGTACAATAAGATGGATGGTTCCTGCAACACGGAATAGTGATAAACAGAAGAGTGTCAAAAAAAGTCTCGATTTAATGTGTCAAAAAAATTGTAGATATTGAAATGTTTCAACATTGAAGAGAAACTTGTACATTGGTCTTGTTTGCAGTTATTTCACCCAGAACATTTTTGAAGAAGAAATATTGTTTATCTAACGGAGAAAAGTCCACAATTTGTCTCTATAATATGAATACTTTTTGTTCGTGAGAATTATGTGTTCACTATCATTTATGTTATTAAAGTCATGACTAAGATGATCATAATGACGATTAAAACGATTCAGCAGTCCAGGTGTTATAATTGTTTTGCTGATTACTCTGTCCAAGACAACATCTTCTCTACGATTTTTGTAACAGGCAGACAATGCTTCAATGTTGGAATGTAACCTGAAAAATGAAATATTTACTGTTTCTATAATTATTGATTACAATCTGATGCATCTCAACGACAATATCTTTCAATGGTTTTGAGTAGTATAATTTGAACTTGTTTTGGATTTTTGGATTTGGATTTTTTTTTAAACGATACTGATAAATTTTGCTGAAAAGAAAGCTTGAAAGAATAAAGTTAAAGTTATTATAATATATTATTTTTAATTTATTAGAAATGAAAGAAAATATTGTGTTCTTCACGCAAAATGTAAATACATACTGTTTTATTTCTTTACTCAATATAAATTATAAATTAGCTTTTTTCTTAGCTCTAATATTCTGATAAAGTATTAATATATTAAAATTACTTAAACAATCGCCAGCGAAATTTGGCGGAATTCTACATTATTTGGCGATTTTTCGCTTGTCCCGGAAAGCGGAAAAGTTCCTGTTCCAAAGAATAACAGCGAGTGTTTGGAAATCGTTTTTTAAATGCGTTTTGATAAAAACGTGTAGAAAATATTGAAAGATAGTAATAACAGCACTAGAGTTACATTTAAGCTGGAAACTTGGGAAAATACAAAGTTGGCTGTTGTATGAATAGTTATACTATTAAAAATACTTCACATATATACATTTTTATAGTATAAAAATATATTGATAAATTGGGGCTTTCAGTTTTAATGAAGAATTGTTAAAATGCGATTTCTGTCTCTGAGATATTGTTGTTGTTGTTGCTGATCTCCTTGGTCTAGACCCCTGGACCAAGTCCAAAAGATCGTGTCGCACCAAAAGGTCAAAAACACTCTCGTTCTCATTAGACAGCTGCCTCTCAGAAGCACTGATACAAGAAATAATATGAGAGGGAGATGCAATAGCCAGGCGAGGGCAAGTAGAAAAGGCCCTGTTCGGACCATCGAAGACCAGACTTCTATGTGGCCAGACCTTAGCCTAGCTAAGGCAGATTGGGCAAGTCTTGAGCGGGTGTTCTGAAAAGTGAAACCAGAGCACTCTGCTGCGTACCAATCGTGTTCAGGAGGAATCCTCCAAATTCATTTTACTTTGTCAATAAACATGGAATGAATCTCTGAGACTTTTAAAACAGATGATGGAGTAGTAGAGAGTTTACTACCTTCCATGGCAAGTCGATCAGCGACATCATTGCCATGGATATCAACATGTGAGGAAATCCATTGCAAGAACACAGAACCTATTTGGGACAACGTAGCCAATTTGGCAACAATATCTTGCCCTGATTTATCATAAATGCATGGCCAATCCCTCAAGTATTGAATGGAACTTCTGCTATCAGTCAAGATCCAAACATCTTTGACGCCAGAGTCCAGGGCTAGGCCCAGGGCTTCATTTAAGGCAATGGGTTCCAATCAAAAAACTGAACTAAAGTCAAAGTTTCCAAATCTATATTCAAAGTATTTGTCTTTAATTTTCACAAAAACGCCGCTACCCGTTCTTCCCGAATCTGATTTGCTTCTATCGGTGTGTATAATAATAGCACCCGGTTGGATATTGTCAATGACTTCAAGTGCCAGTTGACGCAACAGCTCAGGGTGCTCATTTTGTTTGGTAAAAATCAAGTTCAAAAATTCGTTAAAAGCCTGAGATATTGTTTAATTCATATTGCTTTTATTTGGTATATTTTATTTTTTAAAGTTCATTGAAAATAACTAACATTTTATTGATAATTTTTCTAGATTACATGCAGTTATTCAAAACCTAAAATATATTCCTTTGTAAAAAAGAGATTGAGTTAAACTATTGCGTAACGAAGATTGTAAGAAAAATACGGTTTTAGAATAAAATTTAAATTAGTTATAAAGGTAAGAAGCTGAAAAAAAATGCTCGAAGGAAACAGGGCATACTTGCGAACAGCGAAAGCGCCACCATCTTCAGTCTGGAGAATGACGTCGCAGAATTTTCTCAGGTCGTTCAGCTCGGTCCAGAACTTCAGACAGGACTTCAATTTGGTTAGAGTCTCTTCGCTGGAGCTCAGAACTATGCTTGTTTCCATCAGTTAATCAATAGTCAAGATTTTCTTATCAGCATGCTTTTCCGTGAAGAAAAGGAATTCATCAGAAAAATTTAAAAGCGATTCGAATGTCTAGTTCTAACTTTGCCATATAGACATTTTTCCCGTTTTTTCTTTTAACTTCAGTTAATTTTTCAAATTAACATTTATTTGTATTAGAATTATAGAAGTCTTGTATTCCGCTTTGGTTACAAGGTAATGTCGGTATGTTCAATTAAAACATTGAAACATATTGATTTAGAATCTATCTTTTTATAATGATGTCTGTCAATCAGACGATTTATTTTATTTGATGTTAATTGGCTATTTCTTCAGTCTTACATTTTGATGCACTTTGCGAATCAATTATTTAAAAGGTCTTGTATATTATGAATTTTAAAAGGAAACATGAAAAAAATGTAATAGATTTTTCGTCATACTATTTTTTATTTTCATATAATGAAAGGAGATATTATTATCGCAAAATTAATGATGTTTAAAGAGGGCAAGCGCTCGCGGAAGCATACCGAAGTTGGTGACGTTTGACGAGGAGCTTTGCGCCAGCCGGGTTGGTTTGGCGAAAGAAATAGTCTGGTAGCCGCTGGATTGAAGGAGAAGTGCCGCGTTGCTTCCCATGCTTTGGGGAGAGCGCTCTTTTGGCTATATAAGGGACGGGTAGCCGTAGTTCCGGTAGTTAGTTAGTTTCCTCTCGGAAGAGAAGCGTCTCCTGGATTAGCGGATTACTTTTATTGCTTGTTATTAGTGAGCTGTGTTTACATTTGCTGTTAACATTGTATTATTGAGCTCGCTGTGATTTACTGGTTGCTGTGCTATACGATAGCTGTTTTGCAGTCTGTTTTTATTGTGCGTAAGACTAGCATTTACGCTGTAAGTGACTGTTGACTGCTGGATTGTGTTTTCATCTTAAGTTTTACTTTATCGAGTCATCCTGTAAATACCTGTAAATAGCTGTAAATAAATTTGTTTGTGCTGCCCCCAAGTAAAGTCAATTCAATCCAAACCCGCTACGCAAAAAACGTTACAATAATGTCGATAATAAATATATACTACTTATTATAAGTGGTTAACAAATTTTTTCTACTTGTTTTTTATTAAGAGTAGACAAACATTTGCTTTTCATATTGATTGAAAAAAATTCTATAAACGCATTTTATTAAACTTGCAGTTCTATTTTTCAAATATGTATAAAAAACTTTACTTTTTAAAAGAATTAAAACTTTGTTTTCCATAAAATCGAACTAAACAGAAAAAGGGTTAATTCATAAAGACCTTATTACATTAGTGTAACTATTAAATCAGTTTGAAAAGACATAGGATTTGTGCTTGCCATATACGAGACTCATTCGCCGGATTGGGCATAGGTCAACAATTCTGAGCTCGATGCCTAAACAATAGAGACACTTTTTTGAACTGAAGTTATTGTTCAGTACATAGTATGAGTTGTTTACCTGAAATTATTATAAAATTTGTATTGAAAATTGTAAAGTGAATCAGCAAGAGAGATCTCCTGAAACTTTTTAGCAACCTTTCTGATAAACTTGTCATGCCACAGAACCCCTTCCATGACACTGGCGTACGATAATTACGAAATAATAACTTTTGGTGTGAATTTAGCATCTCCACTGAATCTATGGTGCCATTCTTGGTGAGTTATTTGGCGATAAATTCCCATAATTCTCAACCGATTGAAACAAAATAGTTGACACAAAACTGCACTTGCTGCCACTAAATCCTAAGTCAAACTTATTATATTTAAGTTACTGCGTGTTTGAATTATCATGTTTACTTGCTTTTGAAAGTATAGGCCGACAGACAGTCTGCCCTTAGTAAAATTTGGCTCAAAATTTAAAATCTGTCTACTCAATAAATGTTAAATCTGTATACCATATTTTAGTCACCTAACTCTTTTCATTTTGTAATTATCGAGGTAATATATATTTGAACAGTCTATATCTGTTCAAAGAAGAAATATTTATGAAGAGGTTTTACATAAAATGTGATTAAAATTTGCAAATTTGATGTAAAGTTCGAGTATCAAATTTCAATCGTCTAGCTCAAAGCCTTTTGAGTTTTTTCTATGTCATAAATGGACGGATATTTGCTAAAAATATTTTTTGTTGAATTCAGGGAGGTCTAAAACGTGGAGATTCGTCAAAATATCGATTTCAAAGTTTTTGATTATTGTTGTACTGTCTCTATACTATGTATACAAGATAGCAAAAATTTAGCGTTCATAAAAAAAGATTACTGGCTAAAAAAAGATTAAAGATTAATGAAGATTACTGGCATATATGATGTTGATATGATGAATGGTTGGATAGCTATCATGTTTAGAATCCCTTGGGCATATGAGAGCAAACAACACAATTTTTAATGTTAAAGTATCTGACATCGTTAATAAATAGTCATTGACAAGGCAGAGCTGTCCTGATTAACTTGGTTTTTAATCAATAGTACTTCGGCTAAAAGGGTCTGTTATATATGTATCATTAGTTAGGAAAAATTTGTGAGTTTTTGTGCATTTTAAGTTCTTTACATGCACCAAAACACACTAACTCAAATCATTACATTAAACTAGTAAAATTATTTGTAGTCAAAGCAAAACGAATTGACTAATCGCTTATGATTTACTTATACTTTTTTGGTATGGGATTTTATGTTCCCATGCCAACAAAAGATAATGCTTAACTTTAATCACACACAAAATAATGGATACATGTAAAATGGGTCTTGGTGTCTTCATTATACGACATAAAGCTATTATCTGTTGCTCGAAACTTTTTGGAAGTTGAACATTACAATGATTGTAGTGTAATGCTATTGCACTTAGTTCAGCTTTTTGTTGATAATGGCTAGAATTTCAATGCATATAAAATAATGAATTTGAAGAAAAAAAACGGAAAAACTATTATCTGCATAAAATTAGAACTATTTGAACTTTTGATTTCTATTGACTGAAATTTAATATTCTTTATTGTAATGTGAAATAAACATTTTTTTTGCATTAATATAATATAATAGATACTTTTATGATATATAATTTGTGAGTTGATGATATTAATGAAATATTGATTCTACAAAATTGACAAGAAAACATTCATTATAAATCAAAAGAGGTGTACTTTTGTCAATTTTTCGTACATTTAGACAAATTTTCTCTCTGTTTCTTTTAACATTTAGTGGGCTAAAACAACATAAAATAGCAGGCGGGGAATTTTCTGAGATCACGTCGTATTGAATGAGGACTAAATGTTAATAATTTCTAAAAATTTTAAAGTTATACTTTTTGATAACTACAGAGTTTTTAAACCTATGCAAGATATCCATAAAAGAAGTCTGGGGTTTTTATGTTTTTTTAAAAAAATTCTATCCTAAAATTTGGTTATTGATACATATATGTACTTAAAGATTAATTTGTGAGAATTTTTTCCTTCGGTAGATTTCAATATGTTGATCATATGTAGCACGATACACAAACATATTTAACATCTTCCCATAGCCTGGTAACCTGGAGTGATGTTTCCCATACAAAGAATTATCCTTTATTTGAGATTATTTACATCCTGAATTTTTTGCACCGTAAAAAAGATTCTGAACATACTCTCAGAAAAAGAAATTTAATGGAGTTGGATCCAGGCTCCTTGGAAGGAAAGAAATAAGCCCTACCTTTCCAATTCACTTGTTACCGAATCGTGTCTAAAATGCTTTCGGGACACGCAAATTGAAATGAGATGATCCTCCATCTTGCTGAAAGTATAATGAATCCTTCTTCCCCTCAATACCAAATAATTGGGGGGGGGGATATATTCCGCTAACATTTTAAAGCAAAATCACCATTGAGGGAATTTTCAACAAAAAAGAGGGGATCTATAACTTAATTATATATTAGGTCGCACTGAACACTTAATTTCGATGATGTTCCATGCATTCATGAAGCAACTATAAACCCCAAATTCAACAGCTGTGTCGGTTCACAGTACTGCTTATATAAAAGGTGGCCGCATCAGTAAAAATCACATTTTTTTCAAAAAAAGTCATTATTAGTATCTGTTATGTCTGTCACAGTAACTGCAAATGCTAGTCTCTTGCTTTTGTCTGTTAGTTTGATTTCGTGTACAAATTGTACTTTGTTCGCTGTTTGGTAAAGACTTTTTTGAACCAACATATGAACCGTTGATTTGATATCACCAACTGAAGACTGCGTTGTCTCAAAGTTTTTTTTCAAACTTCGTTGACATTGAGTATGGATTTATCGACATTCTCTTCCAACACTCTTGGCTTATCAGACGACTTTTTCTTTAACACATTTCTCGTTTCTTTAAACGAACGTAGCCATTAACCAATGATTTTGTCTTTAGGTGCATTACTATTATACTCGTATCGAAAGTTTCAATGGTAACAGATGCAGTTCCTATAAGCCAGCTAAGGCTTTTGTTGTGGCGTCGCCATCACACTACACTATGGAATGCACCTTAGCTAAGTTATTTCAAGATCAATGAAAAAAAAAAACTGAACTGAATTGGTCGAATAAAATTTGACTTCTTTAAAATTGAATGATTTGTACAAACTCACACCATTTACTCGATATGGTTTTAAAAACCCTAGTGTTCTTTTATCGATCTCTTGTACTTGGTATATAAAAGAATAAAAAGTCGATTTTCATACCTAATTAATATGAAAATACTTGTTTATGTCCCATATATTTATATATATATTATATATATTATTTTATACTTATTTACCATTCATATATTTTTCACTCTGTCGTATAAAGAATATGAAAAAAGGGTATATAAGAGCTATCTGGTAATAAAAATAATAAGGCATTACCTGCTTTAGTAATATTTTATGAAGTTGGTGAATTTGAGTTCTGAACACTTCGAGATACTTTACTTCGTTGTGGAGTAATTATTAATGCGGTTTTATTCATACCTTCAAAAGAAAAAGAAATATCCTTCACTAAAAAAGCAGCTGAAATAATAAATTTAAGGAAACAAATATTATCTCAAAGCACAATTCACATCTGTCACCTAATGCTGACAGCAAAATTTTTCTTATTTAAGGAAATTTGGATGCTTGATCCATGTTATCGGTGAAATTTGGATTAAGCATATACCATTGACGAATTTTAAGTTAAACCACATGTCATTTATGAACACAGATCTTTGACTATTAATCGATGATTGCAGTAAATAAGACATATCTGATTATTTTTGGCGTGGATACTCTTGTTGAGCATAAACTAATATGGCATCTTTGGGGATTTTTTTGGCGATTAAACGGTGATTCTAATAAACATGACATCTCTGACGATTTGTTTTGGTGGTTAAGACACAGTTACCGACATTGGGTAAATCCTTGAGAGTAATGTTTATGTCTTTTATAAATTCGGATTTAGATTTGTAGCATATTGTTTATTTTTTGGCGATCTTTTTCTTCTTCTTTGATTCATTTTCTTATATTCATTAAGATAGATCAAAGAATTAAAGAATGTTTATTTTTTCTTTGTATTCAAGCAAGAACGTCTTTAAAAAGAAGAATACATTTAATCATCCACCAAAATCTGTAATACAATCTATGAGGAATTAGTATCTAAACTATTTTAGCCCTAACCACAAGAATTATCAAATGGCCTCTATCAGTGACATATGATAAAGTCCATCCGTCCGTCTCTGGATGCAAGATCTTTTGAAAAGAGAATTTTAAATCTACTGGGATAGGATACGCGACAACTACTGAATCTTTATATTAAATTTGTCTAAAAGTTAATATGACTGCTCATGACTTTTCATATTTAATTAATTTTGTCCTGTACTTATGTCTTTTATATGGTACATCGGAGTTTAAAAAAAAGACCCTCGTATGATTCGAAATTTTATTATTTATATGAGAATTAGGTAATGATTAATAATTAGGCCTTTACTTTTTGCTGTCAAGATTTTGAATTGGAACTTTCACATCCCATGAAAAGTTCCATTGACTGAGTCTAATCAATACACTTAAATGTCTTTCTTGTAATGAAATAGAAAATAACGAAAATAAATTTTTGATATTGAACGTACTCTTTTTCGTTGTAAACTATATCTAAGCTTTCATGAACAAATCCAGAAGCGAATGGAAATTGGTGCACTTTTTTTTTCTTTTGGCTCTTTGATTTAACCAAAAATACAGGGAGGAAAACGAATTTTATCATCACATTTCATCAGAATTTTTTTTAATTTCTTACCATTTTTTTAGTTAAGTTTTACACTTTGTTTTTCGTTTGCATGAATTTAGCTTTCTATTTCTTGTCTTTCCTTTTTGTCCTTTAAATTTAGTTTTGAGCATCATTCCCTTTGTACTATATTTGTAAAGTGTTTTCTCAACATAAAAATTCTTGTTTGGAGTCGAAAAAAATTGGGATAAAGCTCCGAATTTCAAGCATAAATCGCAAACTATTACTAAACTCTACATTAATACATGAAAAATACTTTTTTAACTACAAAATCTATGTTTGTTGTGCAGAATCTACATAATTGCATAAAAGATTATATTATATATAATAAAAATATATTAGGCATATAAGATCATTGCTTACACCACTCTGAATTCACTGAAATCCCCATTCACCGATTTGTTTTCCTAAAAAAAGTCAACATTGATAGTTTTGAAACGAAAAATTACAAGAAAAAACGTATTTATGTAGCTCAGATTTACTAAGAGTTTATTATAGTTAAAAAATGATATTATGATGAATAATTTACTTCCTGTTGATACTATCAAAATAGATGTTGATATTACAATGAAAGTGATTCAAAGTAGTACATTGAGACTGATATAATACATCAAGCCTATAATAATAATATGCTAAGTACTTAATTAATAATATATTTAGCATATAATATGATATGCAGGTTGTCTACGTCGCACTGAATTCACTGAGACAAATCATGCTATGTTTTCTTTTAAAAAAGTTCATATTTGCCATTTACAAACGACATATTATGAGGAGAACTGATGTATTTCACAATTACTAAGAGTCTACTGGAGTTAAAAAATTAGCATTATGAAGAAGTCATTCGGAAATATCCTTTTGACACCATCAAATCAAAGAGATTGATAATTTGGAAATCAAAATACATCTTATATTTAAATACGTAAGTGCCCTTCACCTTTCTGAAAAATAAATAAAATTTTGTTGATATTACGATGCATAAGAAACAATAACAAAGATGCGAGGAAAGACATTTCTGAGCTAATATAAACACAGTTAAATGAATCATTTTCTGTTTACACCGGTAGTGACTTTTTTAAAAAAATGTTTCATCAAAGGAAATGTACATTTCACATGAGAAATATTATCTGAATTACCTTGTTCAGAGAAGAAATTTTGTGGTGCTTGTTAGTGCCGGAGAACTATGAAGGGAAAACAGAGAAACCTTTAAATTTACATTATGTTAGAGTAATCACGTGGGGAATTGTTTTGTTTGAATCTGAATATACTTTCATATTTACCTCTCGAGATTTAGCTTCAATAAAAATCTAAAACTTTTACTGTTCCGCTTGTTCATAACCGGCTTACACTCGATGTTCGGCAAATATCATAATCTAAATCTGTTAACAGCCATTTAGCAGACGATTCCTTTTCAGACATTTTATAACTGCTACTATTTTTGTTTTAATTAAAATGTTTTTGAAAGTTAAAAGCAAACGATTTTTTCTTTGATAAACATATTTTTATTAATATTATTTCGTTTGATTTTTGCATGATAGCTGATGATCAATTGTAAACCTTTTGGCATCTGTCAATGTTTGTAATGAGTGATGTTTCGTGAAAAGAAAAAACAAGTCTATGGAATTATAAAATGCTTGGGATATTATTTTAATTTTTAAAAATTAAGACGCTCTGCAAGCTATAGTTTGAAGCTTAAGAAAAAGGGTAATTTTCTAGAAAGCAGGCAAAACTCAGCCAGTTATAAAACGGAAAGTAGATAGCGCATGCGTGGAAAAGTTGAAAAATGCTGCTCCGTCGATGGCAAGTAATTGTCCTTATAGAACAACTACATGTCACTTTATTATATTTTTCTCTTATTGTTCATGCGTTTTTAGATTTTGGCGGCTTTTTTGGCGAGAAAAAATTAATTTATTCTGGTATTCCGGTACTTTTTGCTCTTTGTTCTTACTGACGCGAGGTTATGCTTTCTTTTTTATTTTATTTGCCCTTTATTTCCTGTAGTTTTTTTAAATTTATGTATTTTTTTATCTTTTTTATTTTATTTTACCACGTTTTTGAGTGTGTAAATCTCCATCATTTTAATACGATACGGAATGTAAAAAAAATTCTGGGACGCCAAAATGGCTATTTATAGCCAAGCGTGGATTGCTTGAATGTTTCTTATGAAGTTGTGGCAATCATAATTAAGTCCTTTTCTACGCATGCGCATGCTGTCTTATAACTGATCAAGTCAGTCTTTGCAACATTTTGTAAGTTACTGAATATTCAGTAGAGTAAACTTTCTGCACCTTCACATGAAAATTTGTAACATAAAATCTCATTTTTAGATTTGCCGAAACGACAAAATATTTAATTAAAATAAGCTTTAATGTGCCCTTTTAAATCGCCAATAATAACAAAAAGTCGCTTTTGTGAAGAATTGATTGGATAGCATCGAATTATTATATCATCATTATTAAATGATTGCATTATCCTGATTAAGTTAAGTTTAACATTTATGGAAATTCTAAGCCACCATGGAAATCAAAATAACACACACTTCAATAAAAAAATAACAAAATAACGAACACTTCACACACACACACACACACACACACACACACACACACACACACACACACACACACACACACACACACACACACACACATTCTGTGCAATAAAATATTAGAAATGAGCTCAACCAAAATATTTTAGGTGCAAATATTAATTTTATTGAAGGGAAAGAAGTGTCATTTTTTATACCTATATGGAAGATGCTTCAATAAAATGTCAATTTTGTATCTATCGAAAAGGGAAAATATTGGGTTGGAATTTGTTTTAAGGTGCTGTTTGTCATCTCCAAAGATGCTAATAATGCCAAGTCGCCAAAGTTATACAGCAGGAGAGGATTCCTCATAACTTTCTCTCTCTCTCTGATAAACATATTATTAAACATGTCTGTGTTAAGTTGTTATACCTGAAAAGGCCTTCTAGGGAATTGGAGTACAATAATTAAGAAATGTTAACCTTTAACATGAATTTAGAATTTTCACTTATTCTATCTTTTGATATCTTGGTTAGTTTTGGTGATTAATAAATCCGATTAAAATGTTTCAATTAAAATAATTCGATTAAAATATTTTAGAGGCATTCTTTCAGAGGGATTAAAACAAATATTTGATATAAAATTGAGTTTGTAGTCACAGAATCTCATACCAAAATTGATGTTTAATTTATTACGTTTTTTAAGATATCACTTTTACAAGTTTCTAAATGTATAGAAACCAACATACTGACAGCCTGTTGTTGGATTTCTTTCAAAATTTGATATGCATGTACAATTCAGATATAAATATGTTTACCGCACTTTATCCAGCTGGCTCTCTTCATTTTATAATTATCATATTGTTACAAGCGAGCGGAACGCACGCCAAAGGTGAAAACATTGGCGGCGAGTCAGAAGGCGCTCCGTGCCAGCCGAGTTGACTTGGCGGGAGGAATATTCTGGTAACCCCGAGAGAAGTCTGGCTGCGCCGAGGCTTTTCTCCCTCATCGCTGATGCCTCTCGGAGCTTCCGCCGTAGCACGGCCACGCTTTCGCCCGACTATATAAGAGGCGGGTTGCCTCTTCCTGGCATTCGATCGCTCTTTGAGAAGAGAAGCGGTTTGCTGGAGCGGG
>JAOUZG010041853.1:93277-115351 GCA_026289955.1 Argiope argentata
TTTTCACTTTAAGAATGATCATTATTTTTAGGTTTGAAATGATTTATCAGATATCTACATAGATGGGAATAACAATGCTATTGAGTACTAGCAACAGCGAATTTCTAAATAAATGAACTCTTTACCTTTCAATATAATCAAGATAAGAAAAGGATTTTCTTATCAATTTTAGCATAGAAAGCCAGGTGATAAATGATTGCAGAAAAAGGTGGGAATTCCTGTTCTTTATTCTTTTGTAATTTTATTATTAAGAATGAAAACAAATTAAAAACACACTCTTAACAATTTGGCAGTGTTTTTTTAACAGATCTTGGCAGAAAAGATATAAATGTTTTTGAAAAATATAAGTTTTTTTTTAAAACAAACATTAATAAATTCAAATTTTTGGCATTAATTCAAGTCAGCACTAAAAATATTTTTACAAATATTGAATTAATGTAAGTGCGCTGATTACGTTCTCTATAAAAAAGATAGAGAAAGTATGACAATCGTTTAAAAGAACGAATTCGATATTAACGAATCTCTACATATTAGACCTCTCTGAGTTCAAGAAACACATTTTTAGAAAATGTTATTAAAAAAATAATTCAATATATTTGGTGAAATATCAGTTTTTTTAAATAAGAACATCGATTTCGAATTATTAAGTTCGGTTTATTGCCTCCTGAGGAGGCATGATCTATTTACAGAAGGCGCGAACAGGGCACGTCAGCTCACAGCATGCCATCGAAAGCAGAAGTCGAGAAAGAGAAAGAAATCAATCATCCCTGGTATTATATACCATGAAATTTTGTAAGGGAAAATATTTTTTTACAGAGTTATATACAATGAGATTTCGATTGGGATTTCTCTACACGTGCCGATTTAGACATGGGAAATACAAGGATTTTTTAGAAGAATTTTTTTAGATCAGCAATATTTTCTCTGTTCACTCTGAGCGTGGGAACCGCTGACTAAAGACTATTAACCAAGCTTTTGTTGCCTTAATTAAATAGAAGAAGTGGAATGGTATTTGGAAATAAGAGGATATTTTAGAATGAAGTTAATATGGGCTAAAATAAGTTACATTTTTGGAAATTAATTAGGGTTCAATTAAGTTTTTTAAAAAATCATTACATATGCATACATAACAGAGTGCGCTGACAAGTTACAATTACATCGAAATAAAACTTCCAACTGACATATCAGAAACATTAGCTTTCAAAATCAATGAACCTAACTTCTTTATATTTAAATGTTTTTATTAACGAATACTTTATCTATAGATATCTAAAAAAAATGCAAATAAATCGGAACTATCTGCCTTTGAATAGAGCACAGAAAGCGGAAAAAGAGAGAATCGCCGTTCAGAGATCATACGTCCATTCTTTTCCTTTGATATTAATATAAAATTCTTTTAAAATTAATAATTAGGCCTGTCACTGGTAATACAATATCCATTAATGTCGGTTGAGTCGAAACGGGTTTACAAAACATGAACCTAATTTAAAAGAAAATAAATTTTTACATCTTATACTAAATTTAATTTATTTGCCATAGATTTATTACAAACGACTTGATGAACAGCAGAATTATCAGAACATGAGCAGTTGAAGAGCATGGTTACAGCTAACAGCAGCAATTTCTAATCTAATAAAAATATGAAGATCAGTTATTTAATTTCGGACAGATTTGGTCAGAGATTTCTTTGTATAGCTCCCTATGAATTGGACATATGCAGGATGACATGTAATAAAGTGTATTACAGCAGGATTTGTTTTCTTTCATTTTTATAATTTATTGGCAGATTTCTTTTCATATTCATATAAATAAGTCATTATGGCTTATGTTTTAATGTATGCTTGCAATCATATAAATAAGCTTGCATCATATCTCCTTTTAAATAACTGCGCCAAATTTTAACTACATAAGACAAGACAAAGAATATTGACATATTTTTAAAGGGTAAAAATTAATTTGAAATTAACCAACTAAAATTTTACTTTTCCCCCCTTTTCATCTACTCTACTACTAATTTTTTAAATTTTAATGCATGTCTTTTAACAGTTTTAATTTGAAAAAATTATTAAAAAGATGGCAACAAGCAAGAGTAAGCTAATCATCCACATCCATATGAAGACAAGGAAAGTAAAACTTTTCCAAGCAAATGGAATATTTTTTTGTCTTTGAAGAATAGATACGAAGAATTATTGCTACAATATATAACCAAAATTTTGCAATTAAATCATAAAAGAAAACAACCAATAATTTGTCACACAAATGGCCAGACATTGATATGGCTTATTTTCTACTTTTTTAAATTAAAAATGAAATGATTATTCAATTTGAAATAATAAATAATTAAATGTCTCACAATGTTCATAAAGACATTTCTTACTCCAAAATTTGTGAACAAAATTTACAGTACTACTAATATAAAATAGATTAACAACTTAAGAAAAAAGCTGGTTTCAGATATTTAAAATCCTCTATTTCAAATGATATTCTAAAATTTTATAATCTGAAATGTTTTTTAATTAAAGGTTTTTGTATATTATATCACTTGATACATAGGTAGTTTTTATGTTAAACAAGAAAAGTTTTAAATCTACCAGATCAGCTAGCAGCAAATAAATTCATAAAATTGTCAAAAATAGACAATAAGAAAATTCATTGGTAAGATTTTACATCATTAAGATCTTCTTTCAATTGAAAAAGAAAATTTGGCCAATGTGTGTCTTTTAACATTTTTCCAACATAAATCAGTTCTCACCTTTTTAATTCTTATGCTTATATTATAGTAAAATCATAAAAGGAAACATGCATTTTGTGAGCTTTTACTTAGGTGAACTAGTTATATGTATACTATTTTATAGGCAGATAAGACAACAAATCAAGTTACATACTATTTTATTAAAAGTTCACATGAACACAAGCAGCAAATTATAAGACAGTAAAATGATTGATGAATTAGCCAATATTTGACATATATTTACAATTCTGAGAGTAAAACTTCATGCTGAATTTCATTCCTCTACTTTTAAATGTTTTTTAGGTTCCAGTATTTTACATGCATTAAAATGACAAAACAACAGAATTTCAAAATTTACATGCCTTCCAAAATATGTTAAAATCTACTACTTAGTGATATTTTTCAATTTATATTCATAAAGTTTTTTTTTAAGATTTTCTAATCATTATTTTTTATAATTAATGTAAAAATAGAAATGAAATTTTATCTTGGATTTTTTACAAATAATTTAAAAGAATTCTATTAAAATTTATATGAATGTTAAATTATTCAAATTTTAGCATGGTAATATTTTTTTTAATCCTAACAAACGAAGAGTTATTAGCAGTTTGTGGAGAGAAGTTTTGCTGAAAATGAGAATTTAATGTTACTTTTCAGTTTATCATTAATAAAGCATATTATTAAAACAATTACTGTAATTAGAAAAAAATATAGAGATTTTAAATTGTCAAATGTAGCAGATTTTAAAAATCATATCTAAATTTAAAAATATATAATATGCAATATTTAATCTCTATAAACAGCATATAACAATATAATTATTACATAATAATATGCAATATTTAATCTCTATTACAGTGAATTACTCTTAAAAAATTTATTTCTTACCAATTACAAAGGGATGAGCTTTCAAATGAGAATAACGACAATCTGTCCTAAGAGTTTTAGCCTAAAAGAAAGCCAAGCTGTGATGGACAATCAAGTAAGCCAAACCATTGGGACTTAATTCCTTTGCAGGAATTTATTTCAGTAGCAAACAAGGTAACTTAGAACCAGGATTATTAACTTCTAGGGAAAATAGAATATATAAAGGTGAAAACACATTAACAAAAGTTATAGAATTTTTGACAGAACCAATTCTGTTCATAATTTGGATGAAGAACATAAGCTTGCTTATAATTTACTATTATGGAACAAATCAACCACAAAATATCTTCTTTGGAATCAAATCAAAACCATAGGAGCTTATACTCTAGAAAATAATGAAAAAAAAAGAATTAATCAATCAAAATGTCTACTCACAGCAACTAAAATAAATAAATTCTTTAAATTAGTACCAATATTAAAAGTGAATCATTGTAAATTAACTGAATGAAAAAATAAATGAATATTTTCTAATGATAACATACTAATAAAGTATTGTCTTGCGTATCTACATTTGTGAAATTTCAAAGATTACAGCTAAATAAGAAATTTAAAACTGTCACAGAGGCTCCAAATGTTAAGTAAATTTCAAAGAAATATCATGAGTATTTAGCAATTATAAAGTTTTCTAATAACAGTTTCAATTAACAAGTCACTCATAGTATAAAAAAGACAAAAATTTCACGATTGTTAAACAAAATTTAAAATTTGAATGCAGATGTCCTTTTATGCTCATTCATATTATTGTGATGTAGTATGTCATAATGCATTTACTTTAATGTATAAAAACCATAATTTTCTAACTGTATTTTTTAATAAATATTTTATAATTAAAGACAAATAACACAATACATGTAGCAAATAGCAATTAATACAATATATTCTGATTATATTCAAGCTGCAAACAATTTTCTGTTCACTGACCATCATCCATAATGGACTTGGATCATGCCCTTGTACACATTACAAACCTTTCAAAATCAATGTCTCTCAAATAAATAAAAAAAGGTAACAAATGACATAAAACATGCTTTGAGTCTCAACATAGATTACATTTTTATTTTCAGGAATGTATGACTTGAAATGGATGTGAAAATAAATAGAATTAAAAAAAAGTTTAAACAGAAATAAATGAAAGTTTTTTTTAAAAAAAGAACTTTGACAAAATACAAAAATGAAAGGAGTTTTATCATTTCAATTAATGTAGGCTTTTGAGAAAATATATTTTTTGGAGTAAAATAAATAATTCTTACAAAAAATATAAATCATTAATCCAAACAGAAGAAAATTTAAATATTCAATAATTTCAATACAATAAAACATTCACATATACCCCAAATAAATTAATCTTTGTACATGAAATAAATAATAATTAAAATGCACAGCCAAAATGATGTTTCAATCAACTTAACATTATTCAGTTTTTTCTTGGAGATTAATAAAATAAATTTAATATTAGTAAATTTATTAAGTCAAATTCTTCAGGCACAAAATATGCCTCTGATTCACATAAAATATAATGATAAAATGTTCAATAGAGTAAAATATAGTTATTTAAAAAGATATTTTCAGTTTAAGATTATTTTATAAACTAATCTAATGATCCAAAGCAATATTAGACAGCTTGGTGTAATAATTATATTTAAAATGGTATTAAAATAAGAAAAACTTCTTATTTTGAAAGAAATTGAAATTCACAAATACAAGAAGTAAATCAAGATAAAAATAATTCACAGATTCTTTTAATAATAAAAAAATACTATTCCTAAGGAGCAGGGAGGAATTCTTTTAGTTAAAGGATTGCTCTACTTTGCCACAATTGTGCAAATTCATTCTTATAAAATATCCAGAATGCAAACTAAGACTATATAAAACTCTGATCAGACTGAACTAATATTTACAACTTCAATATTCAAATTTAATAAGATTCAAATATATTAAACTTAAGCAAAATGTAGAACATTTAACAGCCTTTTAACTATTTGTTTGCTTCGTATATTAAAAAATTATGTTGTTTCCCATATAATAATAAATTTGGCACAATATAACCTTATAAACAATAAACAAATATAACCATTCCTTAAAATAGCAACATTTAATGAAACTATTATCTAAAAGAGGATTCCGAAAACAAAGGAAGAAATAGAAAACAAAATTCCAATAAGCAATGTTTTTGGAACCCAAAGGAATAATGATGGATTAAAATTACATACACATATTTTTAAAAAAATTAGTAATATAATAATTAATAATACTTGATTAAATTCAGTTAAACAGTACTTTAAATTAATTACAAAATAATTAGCAAACAATGTATACGGGCCATTTTCACCATACGCTTACATTTCAGAATTTTAATTTTTTTTTTTCAAACTTCATAATTTTCTACAGAAATGAAAATGGGTGTTTAGACAAATGTTTAAAGTACATGGAAAAGTTATTGGTCATACACTTTTGTTAATAATTTAATATGAAAATGCTGTTGCAATGTCAAGTTACAGTACAAATTGTCAAGTCCGTTACCATACAAAAATTCTTAAAATTCATACCATTAAGTTTTATTAAAGTTTAAAAAAAACAATATATTTTGAAGTAAATTATGTCCCTTGAGTTCAAAACATAATATTTCTCAGTAATTCTCAAATTAAATTGAAATGAAAGGCATTTATAGCCATGAATTTGAAACACATAGAAATTTATACATGAACTTTTTCTAATAAAAAACAAAATATGTCTATTTAAATTATTGAATTTTAGGAAAATCACATCTCTGTTTCTTATCTCAGAGGAAAATAACAAAAGAGTAAGGAAAAACTGATATTAATATGAAAATATCATTAAAAGGTGTGCGGTAACAGACTTGACAGTTGGTAACAGATTTGACCATAATCTGTTGCCAACTGTCAAGTCTGTTACTGCTCAGTTTTTAATGATATTTTCAAGTTTAATATATATCATCCAAATGTTTTTTTAAAGCTAAGATAAAGAAATCATTTTATTATCTAATATTGAAATCATTTTATTATCTAATATTTAAATCAATGTATATCTTATTTAAAAATCAAGCAAATACTTATCAAGTAATGTCACATAATCTATAAATATGAAAAGAACATAGAGATTTTACTATGATTGAAAAAAAATGCATTTATTTCTCATATGTATTAAGAGTAATTGGAAACTGATAATACATTCTGTTGCCTCTCATTGTTAGTTTTGGTTGTGGGAGAATGGCAATATTTTGTTCAGAATTAACATATGATACATCATTTTCATCAATTTGAAATATTTTTCTATTGTGGTCCTTTGCTTTCAGACACATTATTTGAATTTCTCCCTCATCATCCATTTTCTTTTGAATTATAACAGCATATGTGAATTTAGGTTTTTTTTTTTTTTTTTTTTTTTTTTTGCTTCCTCCTATGAATTTGACTAAAACATGTACACCCTCAGACAATTTAGCATCAGATATTTGCTGCAGAGACATATCTTCTTCGTGAAATTCCTCATCAGAGTTTATGGATATTTCACTTCCTGAAGAAGAATAAATCCTTTTGGGGGGAATAAAACGTGTGTGAATTTTTTCTTCTTTTCTGAAATTAAATTCCTCCATGGGGTAGCATTTGCACAATCCACTTCTGTTGCAATAACAAGTGACACTTCTATAAAAAAATCTCCCTTTTTCTTTAGTGATTAGTTGATGAACATTAAATGTACCAGGAAGACTAGGTATATCCGTTGGTAAATGCTGTTGTACCAAATTGATGTCATCTTCATCAACAAAAAATACTTTGACAGCTGTTTTACCTTTAATTTTTTTATAAAGATCAGGGGCATCAAAAATATCTGTACCATAAGCAATCAAGTTATCAGCAGTTCTTTTAATAACTGCTCCAATGCCATCAGCAGCTCCTTTGCCATGGCCAGCTTCGAAAAATGACCAAGTACCTTCCTGAAATCCATATTCAAATAGCAAGTGCGTAAACAGATAAAAAAATTTCTTTTGACGATACTGAGTGCATGGACCATCAGAAAAAAAATGAAGGATTGAAACGTTGGGTGCTTTGAATTTTAGCAACATCAATATTGGTTTGAGATAGGCCCATATCGCTATAGGACTGTGGTCATGGCTTGATGATATAGTGCAAAAAGAAATGGGCTTATTTTCTCCTCCAATATATAGGACACCTGTATGGAGAGTAGCTTGAGCTCTAGATGCACCATAGTGAAAAGTTTGCACTTCTTCACTGAATTTGCATGCATAATTCTCAGAGAAGTCAATATGTAACAAAGCTTCATTCGTTTCCAAATTGTTTTTGCACATTCTGTATGCTAGGAACTGCTGATTAATATTGAAAACGTGCTTTTTAAAACGCATCAAATCTGCTTCAAAATTTTCGATTAATAATCTAACTGATCCTTCTTTTTTCTCTTTAACCATTTTTTGAATGCATATTTCTTTTTTTTTTCCTCCAACAATTTTTTCCCTTTTTTCTCTTCTTTTTTCCCACGAGTACCAGTTAATGATATTAGTTTCCTCAGCTATATTTACTTCAACTTTTTTATTGCTACAATGTATGCATTTGTTATACATACAATCAATTGATTTAACATTGCATACTGTCGATGAATATATTGTCTTAAGATTATTTGTTGGTAATGCCTTTACACTAATTAACTTTTGTGCTTTTAACTTGAAATTAGAATGGATGATGCAAGCACATGTATTTCTATTTTCAGCACTAGGTGGAAGAACATGGAAAGGATGAAATCTTGTAAATGTTGTATAAGATACTTTGAAACTGGAATTTTCACTACAAAATCTTTGATACAAATTTTTCATTGTATCAGTCAAATAACGTTTTTGACGCTTTTCCTTCTTCTTTGTAACTGTTTCTCTTTTGCCAGCTGTGGCCCGACTGACATCATCCGGTTCAAAAAATTGTGAAATAATTTTTTGCTTCAAAGCTAAGTTCTTACCACATATTGGTCTAATGGTGCGATTTGAGACTCCAAGATACGAATATAATCCTTGACATAAAAGATGGTATTTTTTTACCATTTTACTGACTATAATTTGTTGAATTAATCTTTTCTTCCTATTGTTTGTAGTTTTGTATTTATCTACTAATGTTTGTTGAAACACATTACGCAAAAACAACTGACATGCCACTGGATGATTTCTCGTCATTTTTCCTTTGAAATGCTTCACTATGGTACCCATCGTTTTTGTTTTTGGAGTTAACTGCTCCTCTGGTACTTGATTCAGGGGTGTTTGTGGGACCCCAAAAAATCCCCTGAAACTTTTACGGACTTACTACCGACATTTTGGAGTTTCGAGAAGGGGGGGGGGAGAAATAAAAAATTATAATTATGAAGTATTGAATGACCTTATCATAAAAGTTCAATGAATTATTGAACAAAATTACCCAGATCAAAATAAATAATTCATTATTATTCCTACTTCCTTTTGAATGACGCTCCCCGAAATTCCCGGGTATCGAAGTTAAAAATCCCCAGAATTCCGGGGTTTCCCCGGAGCACAAACACCCCTGTTGATTTATGTCCTTACTTATTTGTGCTGCATTTTGCCTTTGCCACCTTTTTTTATACATTTGGACCTGTTGCTTTAGTTTTTCATTACAATTCTGCAGCTTTATATTATCTTTGGTCAGTTTGCTTCGGTTTCTAGAAACTTTCTTGCGTCCTCTCATCTTGTTTCCAGAAAAATTAATATGTGTCAGTAAACTAAATAAAGCTTCTAAATAAAAACAACAATTATTTAAATACAGATTTTTAAAAAAATAATAATAATTGTACTTTTTTTTGTTATATAATTGATATTAGTTTAACGTTCAAAAATTTCAATAATATTAATCAAAACCAATAAAATGAAACATTATTTAGATTACAGAAATCCAGCTAAAGTTATTTTTAATGTGAAAACAATCTGATCTTAATTTTCTTCAAGTGGCTAATATTTAATTATTTTAATCTGACAGTAAGAGATAATAAAGATAGATGGAACTAAAATTAATGTAAATATTATTTATTGAATACAAAGTAATACCAATAAAAAATATTAAATTATGGATAAATTTATTAAAATTAAAATTCAAGTATAAATATATTTCTGATGAAATAATTCTGAGATATATTTTGATACTAATAGACAACAAAGCAAATAGGGAAACTGTGATGAATTAAGTGTATTTAGTAATATCTCTAATGTTGAACAGAAAATTATTTACATGTAATATTTTATAGTAAGAGACACTCAGGTTATATAGAAATTAATTAATATTTTAATAACTGTAAAATTCAGGTTATAAAGAAATTAATATTTTAATAATTGCAAAATTCAGGTTATATAGAAATTAATATTTAATAATTTAAAAATTCAGGTTATAGAGAAATTAATATTTTAATAATTGTAAAATTCAGGATATATAGGAATAAATTAATATTTTAATGTATTCAGAGAGTTTTTTTGTATATCTTTCTGTACTTATATACTTTCAATACCAATTTAGTTACTTCTCTAAATATATAAGGAAATGCAATTTAGAATTTCTCAATATATACAAATCCAAAATTTAATATAGAACTATATTTTTCAAGTCACATAGCAAATATTTTTTAGCATATTCCTAAGTGCAGGCTAATTAATGGGCAATTATTTGGGGTATTTCATCTGAAATTTTTGGTAACATTACTGAATTCAGAATCTCATTACATAAAGCACACATAGCAGTTGCATTTTTAAATTACGATAATCATTGAATAACACTCTTTATAATCATTGTAATGTACTTTATTTCAGTGGCCAACTTCTTGATAAAAGAATATAATTAAAATTTAGCAGAAAGTTACAATTTTTGTGTAACGATCACATAAAAAAATCCATTCTTCTAGCTCAATGATCAGCAAACTTATTAGTCAAATATGAACATCTACAACAATTTTTTAAAAAATTGGGAGCCATATCTGCTTGTTTAGTTAACTTTTATTACACAAAAATAGAACTAAATTTCATATGGTCACAAGTATACAATTTGGGAAATAAGACTTGGAGGTTAATAACATGCAACTTCATTGAAATCAAATAAGTCGTCAATTTTTAGATGGATATAAGTGAATTTATAATTTTATGATAGTAAAATGAAAATTTTAATTATTCAAATTCAACACCTTCACCTTATATTTCCATCTACTAGATTGAAACTATATGTACATAGATGAAGAAATAAAACTCTTACAAAAGCTAATTATAAATTGATTTTTGAGAGCTAAAATAGCAAGATGCAGAGATCAAGAGTCCAAAACTTCTGAAGGTTTATAGTTAGAAATAAGAAAAATCTAATAAAAATATTAGTGACCATCTTTATCATCAATACTTTAAAGCTCAATTTTTATTAAAAACATACACAAATATACATAAGAAATTTACTATCAGTAAATATGAAATTATGAAATGGAAACAAAACATTACCATCTAGATATTATCAAAATTAAGTTTAATTTTACTGATTAATAATAGACTTTGATTATATTATTCAAAATTAAAACTTTTTAAAATTTAACATAATAAACCATGTAATTTTAAGCTATCACCCAAGATGAGAATAATACCAGAGCCAGCATTCCTTCTCCAAACTTCCAAACCACACCAGTAGTAAGACA
Source organism: Argiope argentata (assembly GCA_026289955.1). Taxonomy (NCBI): domain Eukaryota; kingdom Metazoa; phylum Arthropoda; class Arachnida; order Araneae; family Araneidae; genus Argiope; species Argiope argentata. Next base: position 104,616 of record JAOUZG010041853.1, read on the forward strand.
TGTGATCTTGCATGAATTTAAGGCCTATAGATGGAATATTGATGCAATTGAATCATGAACTGATCTTAAAATAGTGGCTTTGCTAAGAGATCACTTATATACGGAGATAATCACAACAAATAACATACCCATCAAAGGAAAAAATAGCACTAGAGACAGCTTTTATTTTCAATCTTTCACACCACATTATCAATAGAGTATGTGACCCTGCATTCATGTAAAGATGTATGTATGTAAAGATGTAAGTTAATGGAATTGAATCACATATTCTCAATTCTATAATCTTGAAAGAGTAACTTATGGATGAAAAATAAAATGCTAGACCATTCAATATAATACAAGTTAAAAAATTTCTATACGTTTTAAATAACTGATAAACAATTAGCAAAGGAATTGAAGTAAACATATTGTTACGTTTTCAGCGTAGCGGGTTCGGATTGAATGGACTTTACTTTAGGACAGCACAAGCAAATTTATTCACAGCTATTTACAATTATTTACAGGATAATTGATAAAGTGAAAATTTCAGATAAATACAATACAGCAGTCAACAGTCACAGTATAAATACAAGCTTAATGCACAATAAAAATAGACTGCAAAACAGATATTATATAGCACAGCAACAGTAAATCGCAGCGAGCTCAATAATACAACGTTTAAACATAAACACACCTCACTAATTCTCTAGTCCAGCGAGACACTTCTCTTCCGAGAGGGAAAAAACTAACTCACTGACTCCGGCTACTCGTCCCTTATATAGCCAAGGAAGCGTGTGGCCCGAAACTCGTAAAACTTCTCAAAACATCGAGCGCAATCCAGCGGCTACTAGACTATTCTTTTTGCCAAACCAATCAAGCTGGCGCGAGGCTCCTCGCCAAATGTCGCCATCTTTGGCACATTTTCGTGCTGCTTGCAACAATATTGAAAAAAACAAACAATAATTCTGAAGGAGATGGAAGTATGCTCTGTTAAAATGAATTTAACTAGGCACATATCTGCTGAAGACAAAAAAAATAAATAAAGCAAGAAATTCATTCAAACTATTTAAATTAAAAAAAAAAACTTTTGAAACACATTATTAATATATATATATATAATTTGAAAAATTTTATTCAAATTCTTGAACAAATAATCTGAACTTTAAAAAATTTGTTAATGAAAAGCTACCAATATTTCCCCATTTCTAAATGACAAACCTAAAATAAGGTCTTTAGTTAAATTGAGTATGATGATGCTAAGAAAAATACGTTATCTTAGTAATACAATATCACTATTTATTGAAAAGCCAGCAGTTAATACAATATTATTATAACATTTGGGAAACATTAAAAACGAATCAGATCTTAATGTTATCTGCAAGATTTTGAATAATAAACATTGTGAATTACATTGCAATTAATATAAATATAAAAAAATATAAAAAAAAACAGAGCAAGCTAAAGAAACTTTTAAAATTGATGTTAATTCAAATATATAAAAAGTACAATTTAAATAAAAGAGTATGACTGACATTTATATTCATTTTACAAGATCATTTGAAACCGAAAAAAACAATGAAAATCTCAAACAAATAACAATTTATTCTTCATGTTTAATATTAAGAAATCAATTACTGATAACCAAAATACTAAGACTTTGAAAAGGCTGAAAATTTGAATACAGCATGCTAAGATTAAGCTTCTTTTTATTAATTAATATGCTTTTCAGAACAATGAAAATAATGTCATATATATTATCATCCATCAAAATTATAACTCAAATAAACAAGCAATATATGAATATTAAACAAAGGGAAAAACAATTTTGTTCATTTCTGACTAATAAAATTATTACTAGGCAAGCTTTAAGAAATAATGTCAATCAAAAGACAGTTTGAAAAGCAACATCTAAAAAATAATCTGAAAATATAAAGATACTCCACGAATGGCACAAATAAAATATAAATATCAAAGTCATTTTACTCATTGATTAAATTCTTAGAGCAAAACCAAATATCAAAGTTCCTTCTTCTCTCTAAATAATGTATATTTAAGAAATGTTTCTTTTGAGTATTTTTAACAATTCAAAAAAATATTATGTACTTTTTTAGAGCTACAATTACCACAAAATGAAATTCAAGCAGTTTTCAATGATTTTTAATAAATCTGGAGCTGTTCATTTTATATTTTAAATATATAATAGTTCCTACAGCTATGAATGTTATAATACAGTTATATAATTCATGTTATACTGAATACAGTTATACTATTCATGACAGTTAAATTATTTATGTAATTGTAATTTTGTTGTTGTAATAGATTTGTGTGTAATTGTATAGTAGTTTTGTATATAGTTGTCTATACAATTTATTTACCAAAGACTAAAAAAAGTAACAAATAATAATTCATATTCTTTTTTTTAAAAAACCCTCACAAAAACTTAATGATAAGAAGAAAATTAATTACTTGCCATTTTTTCATACTGAACTTTACAACAAAGTAGTCATTTATTAATTACTCTGGGATGGATTTGTTTATCTCGAACAGCAAAAGGTTACCTTAGATTTGGATCCATTCTTCAAAACAAGAAGTGTTGTTATGAATCCTGTAATATTGATAGCACATGGATTTGAACAGATGTACAGATATGAAAGAAACAATAGAAAAATGAATTTAAATTGATATAATTTAATCTTTTCTTATGCAAAAAAAAAAAAAACATTAATACACGCACATTCACAAATGATGACTGTAATAATATATTTTCAAAAAATTAAGAAATTTTTATAATTTAGGTGATACTATAATTTTTTTCATATATATTTTTAAATATTAATGATTTCATTATTGTCTGATTAAATATTTATGTTAAGTCTTACAATGTTAAATATTCAGTTAGAATGTAAATAATAGAAATTCTAAAAAAAATTATACAAAATACAATTCTTTCCATCCCATACTTGAAGATCAGAAAACAATCAACACAAATTTAGTTAGTTAATAATACAGAAAATATCAATATTTATTCCTTTTGAAGCATACTGAAGAGTATGACTACAAATAAGGTAATATGAAAAAACAATAGATAGTTAAATTGTGTTTATAATGTTATAACCATAATATGCATATTTAAGAAAAGATAAAAACACTTCTTAATCTTTGCAAGCTCCGATTCTAAACTGAAACACTGAAATATTATTACACCCTCAAAACATTTCTTATTCTTTATACCAGCAAAAGCCTACACAAACTTAGTTTTTACCACTAACAGTTTATGTGGTAAGCAACAAAGCATTTATGTAGTAATCAACAACAGCATGATGAGGGACATTCCTACTTTTTGGGAGTTTAAGGTTACCACCATCTTATGGATACAATTTTTATTGTTGTTGAAGTCAGACTAATTGTTTCTATTAAAAAAGGATACTTTATAAATCATTGAATCGCAATATAACATTTTACATACTTAATATTTAATACTATAGTTCATAAATACAATTCATGAGAGTAAAAAACAACTTAATTTTAGTAGTTACTACAGTTAATTCAAATAAGTAATGTACTTCATTCAGAGAAACTTTTCTATGATTGTTTTTCCATTGTTTTGTAGTCATTACTTGACTTTTCTGATTTTAAGGCTTAAATTCCTTCAGTGGTAATTATAAATATGTTTTTAAAACCAAAAAGTAAAATAGATTAGAAATTTCAAACATAAATACATTTAGTAACAGTATATAGTTAAGTTACAGTTATTAAATATTTAACTATAAAATTAATTGAGCACCAGTGCTATAACAAATTTTTCTATTTGAAAACAATTGACAAAGTTAAATTTTCATTATTGTTGATTTCAGATATGCAGTTTTCTAAAACTGCATTGTTACGTGAATATTTTTTCTCTTAGTTTCATTTCATAACTGAACAAAATTAATATAAAATTTCAAAATTCAAATAATGACTTGTAAACAATGAAATTATTTTTATGTTTATAAAACATATTTACAATAGCTAAAAACCAAAAAATGTTTAAATTTTTATTCATTATCCATTTTTTAAAAAATCCCAATTTTTCCTTTATTATTGCTAATATAATTTTTTAATATTGTTTTTCAATCATTTTTTATAATAAAAGACTATTTTTCTCATTGTTATTTGCAACTTTTTAAAGTACCATAGTAATTTAATTCAAAATTTATATTTCTTTCTCTTTAATGGTTACAATAACAAATGAAATTAACTAAAAAAATAAAATTAGTAAAATAAAAATTAATTAAAATTGTAGCATTTACAACAAGGTTCACTTTGTTTCTTCCTCAGCAGCATTATATCATTCCCATTTAATTCTTCTGTAAACATCACTTCAACAACCTTTTCTTAGATGTTAGGGTAGAACTTTACTGTACGGTCACCCTTGGCGACTTTTTCAAAATCCCGCCAAAAGTCGCCATTCTGGCGACTTCGAAGCGAGAACCAATGAAAACAGAGCATAGAAAATGGCTGAAAAGTTTCAGAGAGGAATAACGAACTTCTGGATTATAACAATATAAAAGTGCAAAGCTTTTATGGGTTATGTTAGGAAATAAGAAATGTAAGGCATATTAGCATCAAAAAATTAGAACACTCCTTTTAACATCATGTTCCTCTCCCTTCACCTTAGATTTACACCTCCATTCATAATCATCACTAACATCTTTCCTTGCAACCAATTTCATATCTTTATTACATTTCGGACATTCATACCTATTCGCAATCAACCCCGCTTTCATACAAAAATCAAACGTCTCTTTCCTTTCATCCAATCCATACAAATACCTTAAATTCACATGCTCATCATACTACATAACATCATTCTCCCCATGCAGCCATCACAATAAAATTCAAAGAACGTGGGAGCTAAGACAAAATCAACTTCACCATATATCACCGAAGTTCGAAATGGGGAAACTCAATTTCTGGGGAAATTCCAGTTTTCGGCAGGTTGCCAAAAAAAAATTATTTATCGCCAAGGTTGCCAAAACAAATTATTTATCGCCAACTTTTGAAAAAGTCGCCAAGGGTGACCGTACAGTAAAGCTGAGCCGATGTTAGCAACATTTGATGCTCCTGCAATGAAATAAACAAATTCAAATTTATGAGATTATTTCATTTTATATTTAGTAAAAAAACTTGCATAGTAAAAATCGATTGAGAACATAAATTTTATCATAATAAATCATGCTATAAGAAAACACATTTATTAACACCGTACCATTTACTTTATAGTTTTTAATATTCACCAAAATATTACAATAACCATTTTAAAAATAGATGACTAAGAATCTATTAAACAGGAGAAAGCATTCAAAAATGGCTCGATAAAAAAATACTTTTAGAATTCAATCATTCTACTTACTGAATAATAAAATGAAGAGGGGGAGGAAATACCCAGATTATTATTTCATATTAAAATCCACAAGGGAACAAATCCAACGTTAATATAATGATCATAAAAAAAACATGAGAAAGTATCTTCAACTATTGGGAAAAATTACACTTTAAAATTTATTGCTTTTCAGAGCAATGGCCTATTTGCTTACATACTGGAATAAGCAAAATTCCAATGTCTCCAGCCATCTAATTCCATAGATAAATTTGTCTATTACTTTACAAAAGAACAATGAATCGATAACGCAAAATCCTAATATTTAATCAACACTGTTTCAAATTTAATATAAAAACCTTATCTGCTACCCATTTCCATCTTAACATAGTTAAAAAGCAATCTTTAAACCAATGTTTATTTGCTTGAGAGACTACTTAAGGCATAAAGAGCAGCAAGAACGACATCTTCTTTTTGTAAACAATTCACAGTCAGTTACATGATGCTGAAATGCTTTAAATCTTTGTCGAAAATGCGATAATAACATCTAAAAAATCTTTCTTGCATTTGAAGCTTAATGTTCATGGGAAATTGATCAACAAATGATGGTATCACCAATTCTTAAACATTTCCAAACAAAAACAGTAACTTCTATAACAATAAAAACAGTTACAGTTAAATCAATCTATTTTCATCATAATTTTCGACGCTTTACCAAAGCAAAATGCATAATTTCCGATTTTTAGACAAAACGTGAATTTGGATATGCAATACTGAAATCATTGAATCAGTAATTTTTTTATTTATTCTAATATACTCATTAATTAAATGACAATAAAGTGAGCAAAAAATCTTCCGAGATTATTCGTGTTTAAAATTATGGAATTGAAGCACCTCAAAATATTTAATAACTAATCAATTTAAATTAGATGCAATTTTCAAATCGATCAGAAATCTAAGTGTTTTTTTCTTCAAAAATTGTCAGTTTCCAGGAAAAATGTAGAAAAGAAAAACTGAATTTTCAATCTTTTCTCTACCCTGCCTTTATAGAAAGAAGATTTCTTGAAGGATTTCTATCTCGTCTGATCAGGTTCAATTTCTTTTTGCTAAGCATTCGCAATCACAAAGTATGGTCACAAAGAACTGAAAAGTGAAGTATCAGTGATGTTGAAATGACAGTACATGAAGAATATACAAGAAAGCGTAAAAACAAATAAAGAATAAACGGTATTCTTGAAAAATATTTTCTCACTCGAATTTTTTTAAAAGCAAATTTGCGAAGGATAACAAAGAACTGCTTCACTCTTGGTACTGGTAAGGAATGTTCTATTCCTTAATGATTTTTTTAAAAAAATTCTGTATTTATTTATTTGTTACATTTTATCTATGTAGAAGTGCTCTGATACTAAGATTCAACCAACCATGAAACAAAAACCACAGACGATAAGTTAAAAAAAATGAGAAATAATTTATTGTAATTAAATATGAGTGAAATTGTCAGCAATCTGAATTATCATTCCAACTTTTATAAAAAATTTTGATACAGATGGTAACGAATCTGAAGGAAAGCATGTTTTAAATTCGCATGAACCCATTGGCATTTATTTCGTGAAATTCTGTTTAGTATCATGACTGAAAATGTAAAGCAAACATTGGAATAATACCTGTATATATTCATTTCTCCTTATTGCGAATTGTATTTTCATAATGTTATGGAATAAGTAATTTTTTTCGTCTTGAAAATCTCTATAATAGACGTTAATTCTTGTAATGCAACACTACTTTTTCGTATCAAAAAGAAGAAGAAAAAAAAAATTTTTTTTTTGAAGCTCTTTGGGAACTTTGGAAATCGGATGTTACCAGCAACTGCAATAATTTTCTAACATTTTTTTTAACAATTACACAGACTTTTAAAAAATGGATTTTTTGCAAAATAATTAAATAAATAAAATAAATATCAAAACAAAAAAGATACAGGAATGATTCTAATTGCCTTAATAAATAAAAATTTTGTGAACTTTATTTAAAGAACTAAAGTTTGAAATTTAAGATATAAGAAAATAATTTTATAAGTCTTTATATCCACCATTCTAATTTAGTCTCAAAAGTAAGTAGTGTAAAAAATGTTACTGAAAAATTAATTTTGAAATTAAATTTTTCATTAAAATGATTTAGTTAACTTAATTGAACAAGTAAGTTTAAGTTAATTAATAATTAATATTTCAATAAAAATTATATATATCATTTAATTTATTAAGCTAGTATTAGAGGAATTAAAAATATTTTAAAACACTCTAAATAATGTTTTTAAAGGTAAGTGTATTGGCATTCTACAGGACGAAGCTTTTGAAATGATGATATCGGACTTAGCAAATATATGTATACTTTGGCGAACGAGAATATGCTTCTTGAATAAACTTTTTATAAATTTAGCTTGAATTTCAATTGTTTGAAATTTAGCAAGATTTTGGTTTTTTTCTGTGATAATTTCAGAAAATATTACAATACCAAATTAGTTCTTACATCCTCCAAAAAATTTTTAAAAAAATTATACATTAAAAATTGGTACTATTGAAATGATAATTTTTTAATTTGAAATTAATTTTAATAATTTTTAATAGTATTTTACAACAATTCAACTTATTAGTGAAGTTATATTCAAGTCATTTGTATTGTTCTTATTAATATTTTATACCTACTCTTTCCTTTCCTGCTGTTTATCATGAGAATTTTGATTATTTTCTGTGTTAGATAGTTTTATTATATAACATGCTTTTAATATAATTTCTGAATTTTGCTGAACTTATAATTACGACTGAACTAAAGACAGTAGTAAAAACGCGGTTGAAGTATATGAAATTTTTAAATGCTGCTCCACTTTCTTTTGATATATATCTGGGCGAATACAGACAGACTGAAAATTAGATAAATGCACACTACAATGAATTGAATTATGCAGCATTTCTAACACAATGGGTTAAACGCCTATCAGGATTTAAAGTTTAAAAACATTTTATTGAATAATGTATTAAGATAAAATTACACAAAATGGTAAATTCAAATATTTGGTTATCATCAATTCCAGCAAACTAACTGGTAGCCAAAAGTATTAAGTATATAATAAATGATTTTCTATCACTGAAACGATTCATATATTTGAATCATGATTTTTCTTCTTTGAGATTGGCACTTACTAAACGATAAGAATCTTCAATATTTAATGAAGCCTAGTTTCATATTTGTGTCAAAAATTCAAAATCTAAAGTGCAACGATGCTTATACCCATGTTATACCCGCGAGAGTCGCCATAGCTTGCGTTCAAGTATATAAGAACTTAATAATAAGTCATGTTTATAGAAATTTAAAAAATATGAACCAAACTAATAAGATGCATTGCAATTTTTGTGTTAACAATATATTTTTTATTTATGATTGAGCAGTCTTTTGTAGTTTACAGGTTGTATTTTGTTTTTGTTTGTTCGTAGTCTGTGTTTGTTCTATTTTGATTTTGATTGGATTTGAAAATAATAGTTTTGCTTCATATTGTAATTTTTTTTGTGTGTGTGTTACTATTTTATCTTTAAGATCTCATATTCTGGGGATTTTCGTAAGTTGGGATCAAAATTTTTTGTCAAAAGTCAGACCCCTCACAGAAAAACCTCTTTCTTGCATCTCTGCCTGAGGGTGACTATAAAGAAAATCTTTAGGCAGGATACATCTTTTCTTTTTTTCATTTTTCTAATTATTTTTGATTATGCTAATTTAATAATTTTGCTAATTTGGTTATATATTGTTATGAATTTTGCTTAAACTAAATGTAAATTTTTAAGAAAATATTGTAAATATTTGTAAATATTTTAATTATATAAAATTAGATGTCGTGGAATCGCCCGTCAGTCAGAAAAGACAGTTCTAAGGAGAATTCCAAGAGAAGGTCGTCATATTTGACCAACTCGGCGATGCAGGAGTGTTGTTGATATAACGAGGACACAAACGGGTTTTAATACACGCTAAAATGAGAAGTAGAAGTTAAGAAATAAAGATTTATTCCTATAAATTTTGGAGAGATTTCCGCACTCGTCTAGAGCGTCCTCGCTGTTTCTGCGTTTGTCCCACCCACTTTAGAGTTACGCTCTGGGAGAGAATCAGTTCGGAGAACAAGCTGTGATATTTGGCTTAGTTTGAGAGACGTCTTTTCTTCTTGGCATGCCTTCTAGAACTCTCGTAATCAGCTGATTAAATAGTGTTAATTCGCTGTATATTTGTAGTTTGTGTAGTGAATATTTAATACACGTTTCGTAGATAGTAAAATTTGTATATTATCTGCCTCTTCGCATCGTTCTTATGAGAATTTTCGTAGTTATATATGTACTACATTTTTATTGGGCAGTGTGACAATATGAATGAGAATAAGATAAACCCTTAAAAAGTATTTAATTTTCTTAGAGAATTTCAAAGCATTGATTAATAGATAGAATAATTAAAATATTTGATTTCATTCAACGTGCATACGAGGGGGCTTATTAAGTTTTTATGAACCTTTTGACGTGCTGTTTCGGAGAAAGGAATTGTGACCAAGAATTTTTCAAATGAAAATATTTTAACCTATTGCAAATTGCATTCATATTCCCCATAGATATTCAATGCATCTCATGCACATAGCAGATGTATATTTCTTGCCTCCTACCTAGAGGAAGTTGGCAAGGAATTAGACACCAGGATTACTAATCTTGAACGGTGCTATAAAGACAGAATATTAGTGCGTTTATTTCACATTTTTGGCGTTTGTTTTTTATAAAAATAAAGCAAAAAAATTATCATTCTTTTTTGCAGTCAGATATGCGGTTTTTCTTCAGAAGAGGTTTTATTTTTCGTCAATGAAAAGGAGGTAAATGGACACCTACCTTTCCGTACCCATCATTAATAGAGATGGATTGTATTTCATTCCTATATCGGAAATGCAGTTATGGGCTTAGAAAAAGAAGTTTAAGATATAAATACTTACTCCACTATAACTGTTCATTTTTCAATACATTTTAGTGAAATGCTGTTGGCGAAAGATAACATAGCGTTGTAAGTTTAAAAAAAACCATCATCATCACCACATACATATGGAGTGAACACCTTCCATAAATAGTACGTATTTTTATCGACAATGTTGTCAGCATAATTAATGCATCACTGCTCTTCAGAGAAGCGAAAGTCGACATACTGAATCGGCCTGTAGCTTCTCATCCTCAAATAAACAGTTTTCAATCGTGTAGGGCAGGAAACAAACGGGGTAGGAATAGATGCTCCGAGTTTCAGCTTTATGGGACGTCGTCGAGTAACGGTATTAGTACTTTTGGGCCATTTAATTAAATAAAAATAACATCACGAATAATTAGGAAAGAATATA
>JAOUZG010041855.1:0-18606 GCA_026289955.1 Argiope argentata
TGTGTGTGTGTGTGTGTGAATTCAGCAATTCCAGCTGTGTAATGAACATTATTTAAAATTGTAAAAAATTACTACTGACACGAATTGTAAAATTCTATTGATTTTTTAGTTAAATTTAATGCAATTATTACTCATTTAATGCTAGTTATTCAGTTTTTAGAAGATTATTATATTTGAAACTTATATGTATTTAAATTTAACTGAATAAATCTTATTGAGTGTTTCATGCTTTAAAGTGTTAAAACATTTCTTTGATTAAAATTTCACTGTCCATAGTTAATATAAAGTTATTCATGTTGCTGTATGATAGTTAAGATGAGTCATAATGCTTTTTTTTACTAACATAATGTAAACTATTTCAGATATACTTATAATGTTGCCAGAACTTCAGGTTTTTGTCCTAATTTGATAAATTGTTTAAAAAAGCAATCGAGTCATCTGAATGAAGAAGATAGGTTGTGCCTTCTTTTAATAGATGAAATGGCAATTAAACAAGGATTGGCATATGCAGCAGATTTAGATTCAGTAGATGGTTTTATTAGTGAAAGGAATGATTTTCAAGAAAAGCCACCCTATGCTACTCAAGCTCTCGTTTTTATGGCACGTGGCATTGTGAAAAACTGGAAACAGGTATAATAAAAAAATTTCATTTCTATTTAGTATAGTTTGTTTGAAAATGCACATAAGTATCTTACTATTTAAATAATACAAGCTTAAAAGAATAACATTAAACCAAACTGTACAAATCATAAATGTTACTGTTAATAAATAATAAACTTCTTTCAAAAATAAATTTATTTACATTATAGGTATTAGGTTATTTTTTCACTTCCCCTTCTGTGGATTTTCCTTTGGAGAAAATAGTGCGAAAAGCAATTGAAACATTGCAGACATGTGAATTGGAAGTAGTGTGTATAATAAGTGATCAAGGTTGGGAATTACTAGTTTATTCTTTTTGTTTCTATAATTTATTTATGATCTAACTACTATTTTAACTTCTTTTTACAAATGTCTATTGCTATATATGAAGAATATTTTTTTAGTACTTCTTATATAGCTTCCTTTTTTGAGTTATTTCTGTGCTGTGTTAGAATTGTATTTTTACTTACAAATTCCAGGTCCAAACAATAAAAAGTTATTCAAGGATTTGAAAATTACTAAAGATGAACCCTTCTTTTGGCACAATAGTAGAAAAGTTTTTGCTATGTATGATCCTCCTCACCTCTTGAAATCAGTGCGAAACAACCTAAAGAACCATGGGATATACTTTATAGATACTGTAGCTGGAATTGAGCCTCGAACATGCTATGCATCATGGAAACATATAGAAAAATTATATGAGTTGGATTCAAAAAGTGTAAGTAAAATAGTAATTTTAATATTTCTTTGTAAAGTGATAAAAAATTAGATTGGGGACATCTACTCTTATAGTAATTGTCCTATTATCTCTTTTTTTAGAAATTTTCTGCCTGTAGGAAGCTTACAAAAAAACATATTGAAGTATGTGGACTCAGGAAAATGAATGTAAAACTGGCAGCTCAGGTATAGAATATCATAATATAATATTTTTCTCATATTATTAATTCTAGCATTTCTGTTCTAAAAATGTACAACATTTACATAAGCATTTATGGATGAACTGGCCATACTTTTATTATATTCTGTAAAATTTACAAAATGTCTGATAAATGTTTTTTTCTTTATATTCAGTTTTATTTTTAAACAAAAAAGATTAACTGATATGCTTAATAGATAGTAAATTCAAAGTCACCTTTTAGATTAATTTCTGTTTCTTTGATTCACATTCACTAGGAAGTTCAATTTTTATTCAATTGCTAGATTATTCCTAATAGTGTGTAATTTATCAATATTTTTAATTAATAAGATACAAGTTGCCTGAATGTTTTTCTATAATGTTTGTTTTATTTCTGTAGGTACTAAGTCACTCTGTAGCAGCTGCTTTAAATTTACATGTGGCAGCTAATAATGTAGAGAGTAAAGGGATTGAAACAGCAGAATTCATTTGGAAGATTGATAAGTTATTCGACTCAGTTAATTCAAGAACATTATATCATGAAAAAAAAGAATTATGCTCATTAACTAAGAACAGTTTTCATATTAAATTCTGGGAAGAAATGATAAAATGGATAGCAACATGGCATTTCAGATCAAGAAAAAGCAATAGGAAGATTGTTGTACCTTGTAAAAACGGTTGGATTTTAACTCTAAATGCTTTCATTGGAATTTCTGAATATTTACTCACTAAAGTCAAATTTCTCCTTACAAATCGATTTAATCAAGATCCGTTAGAAAATACATTTTCTTCTGTGAGACGACGTGGAGGCTTCCGAGAAAATCCAGATGCTTATGAATTCAGACATACCATTCACAAAGTAATAATTACTAATTTTTTAAAGCAGTCAACAAACAAAAACTGTGAGGATGATGATGCTTCTACTTTGATCGATTTTACTTCTTTAAACAAAAAGGAATTGTATGAGTTGATAAATGAAAATTCTGAGGACTTGGATGAAGGAAAGAAACAAGATGACATGGATAACTTGAACATAGATACTTTAAACATAATTGAAGAAAATGTTTTATCATATATATCAGGTTTTTTAGCAAAAAAATTTTTGTCTTCTCATGGATGTATGGAATGCAAAAAATTACTTGTAAATGATGATAAAAATTTAGATAATCACACAATTTTTTTGTATTTTAAAGATTATGACATGTGTAAATCAGGATTAAAATGGCCAACTGAATATCTATTACAATATTTTTCTAAATTGCATGAATGTTTTTATGGAAATTTTAGCCTTTTTTACCAAAGAGATGGCATAAGTCAGAAATTCAAAACTGTTTTAAACCAAGTTAATTTAGAATTTTTTGATAATCACATAGAACACAAATATGAAGCACATAGTTTTTTTTATTTCTTCTTTTATACGGATGATGATTAAACATAATATCAAAAAAATGAATGATGAAATGACAATCTACTATTCTCGAAAAAAATTAAAAAAGGTTTTACATGTATAGTAAACATTAAAAAAGATTTTTTTTTGAAAATTAATTAGCAATAATTATGCCAGTAATAATTTTCAGTCTGCCACTATTTTTAATTAACTAGATGAATGATGTTAAAAATGTTACTCAAACCGATTGATATCTTTTATCTTTTGATTTTATCATAGTTATTGTATTGGAACCTTTTTGTCATATGTTTTAAATTTATAAAACTTATCAATCTTTATTTTTAATTGAAATTTGTGGATTGTGTTAAGTTATTTTGTTCTTTAATAAAGTAAGAAGACATTATTTAAATTGTTTGTTATTTATTTCATGATAATTCTGTAATGCTAAATATATGTATTTAATTTTGTTAGAATTTGTAAAAAAAAAAGTTATGAATTTAACTTTTACTCTTAAAATAACGTTGGTTAAATGAAATAAGAGTAGCCAAAGCTTATAAATGAGAGTAATTCAAGTTTTAAAGCCAGAATAAAATTGATTTGAAGTAGTCTAAGTTGGAATAAAATATTTAAAAACTCATAAATGGCATTTTAAAATCTACTGGTATATATTATAATTAAAAGAAAGAGAAAATTTACAATCAATAATATAAAATTTAATGTAATATGAAATTCATCAAAGTGTAAAATTTCAAATTTGTTCTTTAAGTAGTCAAAAGTAAGAATTTACCTTACAAATGAACAAAAAAAATCATTTCCAATGGAAGAGAATTTTTTAAATAACTTTATGGAGTTTCATTAAAAAGAAAAAATGTAATCTAATTAATCTTAAGTATGGAGATAATACATATGAATTTCACTACTATACAACAAACAGGGATGATTTTCTTTATATAATGGAAAGAATAAATAAAAAAATGATTTCAGATAACAATTTGTTTGGGAATATTATTCCAGTACTGCAGTTTGACCGAGAAAAGTCAATATAATGAAAGTAGCTGCGTTGTTGACATCCTTATCATGACGTCACGAAGTAAGATGACGTCATTTCCCCGCGAACCAAAGCCAACAGCGGTGGCGCTACTGTCTATGTGAATGCCCATGTTAAAAAAGTTGCCATTAGTGCCTATGAGAGTGAGACCTCTGGATCATATCCTTCTCTGTGGTACATCCAATAGCTTTTGGAAGCCAGAAACTGAGTCCAACACGACAGAAGTGGTCTACAATCGAGCGAGAAGCGTATGTTATTATTTGGGCTTTGAAGAGATTTGAAACTTTACTTTGCGGAGCTAAAATCTTCTTGCTAACCGATCATAATCCGCTAGTGTTTCTTACGAATGCTGTGCCCCAATGTCCAAGATTGCAGAGATGGGCTTTAGCCATTCAACGCCATGACATCGAGGCAAGTCACATAAAAGGGTCAAAACTAAGCAATGCAGATGCGCTATCTCGACTGTAAATAGAAGAAGACAAATTAGAACTTTATAGAGAATTTAAGAATTTTTAGAACTTTAAAATTATTTATTAGTAGGGAAAGTCTATTGATAAGTGTAAATGATGTGACCCTTATTATTATTTTTTTGCCATATTAAATCTTTGGATTTAATATGACTCTGGGGGAAAGGTGTCAGGGTCACTAAATTTTAAATTTATGTTTATTTAAATTCATTCTTTAATTTTTTATATATTTCCTGTATGGCAACCAAAAATATAAAAGTAGTTTCTTTGGTTGTTTTTTGTGGATTGGCAACGGAAAAAAAAGAAGAGAGGAGAATAAAGATGGCGATGTGATTGTTTAGAATTGTGTGTGATTTAAAAAGGAAAGTTTTGATGTTTAAAGTTGTGAGTTGAAAGAAATGTTTAATAAAGAAGATTATTTTTTTAAAGCTTGAACTTTATTTGCCTACATGTAAGCCACGACAGTGTTTCAAAATTATGAGGTCTATCCCACAATAGCTCTAGTGTCACTTCAAAACAAGATGTTTATATAACTTGTCTTAACTAAGAGATCGTTGCATTATATATACTATATATATGGTTTTATTTAAATTCCGCTATACAGATGTATAAATATTTATTTGCATGAATGCTGATCTAATTAACCCTTACTTGAACTATTTTGAAATTTAAATTATGATCTATAATTATGCAGTCTTTTGGGTTTAGAAAGATTTTTGCTTTTTATTATGTATTGTAAACCTTCAGAATGTACATAGTCATAATGTGTAAGTAAAGAAAGATATTTTTAATAAGTATTTGTAATTCCTGTTATAAAAATTATTTTGTATTCCTACATTCTATTTGTTTAGCCGAGATTATTTTGGTTCGTTATTATGATTATTACTTTTTTAAAAATATTGCTCACATACTTGTAAAAATCCATATGTTACAAATATATTGCATTCTGAATAGAATTCTACATTTAACTAAAAAAATATTGTAAGATCGGCAAACTAATTTTTTATAGGTGATAAATTTTTTAATATCTGAAAAACTTCTACTTTTTAGTTTGATTTGATGGACTCTGGCAGAAAATTTCTTCCATGTTCCTTTATTTTCCCCAATTTATGCTGTATCTTGTATGTATTGTTTGGGGAATTTAAACTGATTGATCATTAAGAGAAAACAAAAGCATACTAACTTTAAAATGTGCAAAGTCTACTTCAAAAGTTCTGAAATTTGTTAATTAGAGGAAATTTTTTTTTATCAGAACAGTTTTTAAAAATTATATTGGTCTTTGATTTGTTATTTGCATTGTGGCAACTATCATCACCTTATTTTGTATTCATTGTTTTTTCAATTGAAACTAGATGATCGCCATGAAAAATAAAGTGTATTTACTTTAAAAGGTTTTAAGTGTAGTTGTAAGATACTGAAACTTACTAAGGTAATTTAAATATAAATAGGATAGAGTAGAGTAAAATGATTTTAAAATTACTTATTTTCAACTTTGTATAGATCATACTATAGGACTAACTACTAAGGAGTTGTAAATGAGTAGTTTTTTTTCCTGATAATGTGCATGTAAGGAGAAAGAGCATAATCACTTTAAAAAAATGACTAGGCATAACAATTAGATTGGTAAAGTTTAGCAATTTAAAAAAAAATTAAAAATAGATCTGTTGTAATGGATTTAATATTAAAGAAGATTTTTTGAAAACTTGTTAGCTTGTCTGGTTGGAAATGAGTCTTTAATATAAGAAACAGTATGTATTTAAAAGATTTAATTGAAATAAACAATTTTCTGTATACTATAATTATCTCTCTACTCTTCTTCCTCTCATATATATATATATATATATATATATATATATATATATATATATATCCTTATAAATTTTTTTAATGGAAAAAAAATCTTTGAATCATGAAAAACTTTTCAAAAGATAGATAAGGAGGGAGGGGGGTAGAATTTGCTGACCATAGGCAATTGGGAAGCACTCATGTCTTTTCCTGAATTTATGTGTTTTGTGTTACTTTTTTTTCATATTGTATATAAAGAAGAAGAGCACCGATTTTAAAGGACAGATCTCTGATGTTTTTCGTTAATGACAAATATTAATTGAAAATATTATTTGTTTTTTTTATTCAACAGAGAGATGAGTACATTGTACGATGTGCCTACTTTCCTTTCTTTCAACCACTTTCTTCTGAATTGCTTCACTGGGTTTTATTTGCTACCAGAGTTTTTAAACAGTAGCAGGTTTTCTTCATATTACAATTTGAATACTGCTAAAGAACTGGTATAAGAATCTCCATGGGTATTTCCACATATTTCTTTTTACTGATACATTTGTTTCATTCTATGCTGAAAGTTATAACATTTAAATTATATCCAGTTTTAATTTTAAAAAAATAAAGCAAGTTTTGAAAACTGAGGGAGTTTCTGCTATCTCCTTACAGAATGAAGCAAGTATGTTGTGCAGTGTTTGCATCAATATTCTTTTTTTTTACTTCAAAGTAAAGTTTGTCTTAGATATGAAAATAAATAAATTATTTATGTTTAAATGCCTATAAGTTTGTTTTATTTCTCAAAATTGGCTGAAATTTAATCAAGGGGGAAAAATTGATGTGAATTGTAAATATATGGGAAAATGTGGATTTTTTAAAAAATCTGCATTTGGTTTTTATAATATGTAGATAACGATTTCTTCTGTTAATTTTCCAGGCACTGTATATTTCTAAATTTTTATTGTAATATTTTTCCACTTTAGCCTCTTTTATAATCAGCAAATTTTATTTCAAATTCAACTATATAAATATACATTGCATGATTTATTTTTCTTAGCTCCTGAAAGTAAATTTTTATATAAGATGAAATCAAGATTTTTTAAAAAATTAAAGCTAAATTATTTAAAATTCAGCTCTTTCTGTTTTTTGTTATTTTAATTTAAATAAAGATTTCTAAAATTAAAAATACTATCTCAAATGAAAAAAATAGGAAATGGATAGTTATTTATCTGTGCAATTGATCTCATTAAAAGAATTGGAGGAATATTTTTCAAATAGGTCATGGAGGATTTTAGTAATTATTGTTGTAAACATTCCTCATATGCCTCTACTTTCTAAAACATTTATCAAGAAACATCGCAAACTTATATACTTTGTCTGTTAATAAGAAATCTAATTTTCCATCTTAAAATTATAATAATTTATATTGTTAAGGTTGCCAATTTCGTGCTTTGCTTATTTTTTTATAGAGTTAAAACTCTATAAAATTAAATTCTGTATGGCTGGAAAGTATTGCTTTAAAATGTGTTTAATAATATTATCAAACACATTTTAAAGAAATAGTTTTCATTGTTTGTGGTCTTAATCAAATCATTGTCATTGTTGTTTTGGAGCTTCCTTCCATAGTTAGACTTTGTAAATTAATCATAAATATGCCTTCACAATATGTAAAGTATGTTTAATTTCCTTTTTTTATTTAATGCATGAATGAGAATATTTTGTAGATTTTTTCATGTGTTAAATATTTTACAGAATTAATCCAATGATATCATAATTTAGAGAGAAATATCAATTAGCTTGAATTAATGCATACTTTTGATTTTTTTTCAGTTTGTTTCTTGTACCAATTGTACATTTAATTATATAGGATATATCCATTTAATGTTAAGAGTTTTGCTCTAATATTTATTTGTTGATCAGTTTAATTTTGCCACATTAAGCTTATATTCTTCTAATGGAACTTAGTGTATTATACGGGATGTAGCATTTGCTCTAGAAATGGCAAATTTTGTTTCAAGCATATCTACTGTAAGTTCGATTTATTCCTCCATCCTCCTCTTTTCAAATTAATAAATATTGCAAAATTTGCTATTTTTATTCAATAATTCAGGAAAATAATATACCAAATATTTTTAATACATCTTAAAATTCAGCAATTTATTTCTTAGAAATGTTAGTCTAAATCACATTTTCTCTTCTACTTTAAAATATATTAATGATATTTAGTAGCCTTCGGCAATCAGTTTATTTGCCCAAATCGATTAATTTTGGCTGTTAAATTCATATGAAGAAAAAAAGTTTTTATTTCATAAGACAGAAAAATATGAATTTAATTGAATCAATCTGTTACAAAATCTATAAATGGAAATTTAAGAATGTAATGTTACAAGCGGGCGAGCGGCACGAAAACTCGCCAAAGATGGCGACGTTTGGCGAAGAGCCTCGCGCCAGCTTGATTGGTTTGGCGAAAGGAATAGTCTAGTAGCCGCTAGATTGTGCGCGTTGTTTTGAGAATTTTCACGAGATTCAGTGCACGCGCTTTTTCGGCTATATAAGGACGAGTAGCCGGAGTGAGTTAGTTAGTTCAGTTAGTTAGGTAGTTGATTATAAATTGGTGAGTGAGTGAGTTCTTTTTACGCCGCCATTTTGAAATTTTTTGCGACTTCTTTTTGCAAATCCTCACGAACAGTGCTATTTACTGTAATTTATTGGTGAAAAAGGTTTTGAACTGGATGGATGTGTTCCCTCCAGCTCCTCCACACCTAGCAAACGCAATTACAACGACGATAGAAGCAAGTCCTCCCACGCCCGACTCGTCCTTTTCAGGACCAGTTATGGAAGGAAACGGGGAGCCGAGTAAGAGAATATGTATCGATAGTAGTTCTGAAATGATGATTGACCACCAAGCTGTCAAGGATACACCCCAGGATACCCCCTTTACCTGCGGCAACTGCACCAAAAAATCAAAGATTGATGAAGTGATCTTCATGCATAGAGTTCGACTAGATGTAGTCGACAAAACATACATGCAAATTGTGCGCCAGCTAAACGACCTCAACCACCCCATGCTTGATGAACTGCGAAACGAGAAGCAAGTACTTGACGACATGATACAGCGAAACCAGGGTGAGTTGGCAAATCTTTCTAGTTGTCAGGATGCAAATTGCAATAAAAAAGTAAATCCCCCCCAACCCATTGATCAGGCGGAGCATTTTCAGTCTCCCTCCAAAAGGAAACTAGCAAAAAACAGAAATGTAGCTGTAAATGACAAAATTCAGGAAATACCCATCCAAAACAGGTTTCAGGGTTTAAAAATTGATGAAAACGTTAAAGATAACAATAATGAATCTGAATTCAAAATACCCCCAATTATGCTCAGATTTTCAGAGGCATATGGACAAACCTTGGAACAAATTCAAATTAAGTATGGAAAAACTACAAACAAATTCAGCAACGAATACGTCAAAATTTTCCCCACATCTGAAAAACAGCACCAAGCCAATACGGATTTTCTCAGGCATCAAGGGCACGAATTCTACATCATTACCCCTAAACATAAGCGCCCCTTAAAAGCAGTACTGAGAGGTCTCCCCTCCAGATACTCCACTGACGAAATAGCGGAAAACCTCAGAGAAAAACAATTACCAGTTATAAAAGTCTCAGCAATGACGCAATTAAGGACCAAGCAACCCCTACCACTATATCTAGTTGAATTAGGAAAAAATTTTCGCAATAGACAATATCAACTATCTCAGTGTCACTGCTGAACCATATAGGGGAAAAAATTCGGTCTCACAGTGCTACCGCTGCAATAGATTTAATCATACAGCTAGGAACTGTGGAATGAGCCCACGTTGTTTAAAATGCGGCGAACCCCACGAGACAAATCAGTGTAAAATAAATGTAAGAATTGAAACTCCCGTCTGCATCAATTGCAATCAACCAGGACATTTAGCCTCTTACAAAGGCTGTCCTCGATTCCCCAAAACCACTAATCCAGCCAACAATAGAGCCAGGTACTTCGAGAAATCTAGGTCACTACTAAAAGAAAATATCAGTTACGCAAGCCACTTTCATACTACACCCCGCCAAGTCAGGGAACCAGCTACGCAAACTTATGCTACCCCAAGCCAGGAGATGGCGCCACATGATGTTTCACAGCCTAATCTAAACACAGGACCTAATGACATAGCGCTACTGCTAGAAGGAATGAACGAACTTAAGAAGTTCCTTAACGAATATCCAAACCTAATAAATGGATTATTGCAATTAAAAACTACAAATGACCCAGTGCAAAAATTAACCATTCTCTTAGCGACCCTGCAAAACCAGGAAAAAACTGT
This sequence comes from Argiope argentata, assembly GCA_026289955.1. Classification (NCBI taxonomy): domain Eukaryota; kingdom Metazoa; phylum Arthropoda; class Arachnida; order Araneae; family Araneidae; genus Argiope; species Argiope argentata. The sequence continues at coordinate 10,553 of JAOUZG010041855.1, forward strand.
TTGTAGCTAAAATTCAATCTCAATAGTTTATGCATAATCTACTGGAATGCAAATGGCACTAGCAATAAAATTCATGATTTTCGTAATTTCGTAAATAAGCACAACCCTGACGTTATTTTAATGCAGAAAACCCACCTTAGACCACAAAGAAAAATCTTTTTGGCAAACTACTTCTCTTACTACAGCTATAGAAATAACCAAGCAGGTGGAGGTACCGCAATATTCATTAAAAACGGTCTACCTCATAACGAGGTTCTCCCACCCTTACTACAAAACGTAGAAGCTAACGTGGTGAATTTAAATTTTAAAAATTAAGAGCCAATAACATTAATTTCAATTTATATTCCCCCCACCGTAGTTAATTCCAATTTTATTTTTGACATCGAACTTTTAATGCAAACAGGACCCAATCCAATATTCTGTGGAGATTTCAACGCTCACCACGCGAGCTGGGGCTGTAATAGACAAAATAGCTGAGGTAACTCCATATACCACTTCGCCCAACAGGCCGGACTCGAAATTATAGCTCCCAAAACCCCCACTAGGTTTGGCCCCCGATCAGCCAGTATTATTGATCTTACTATTGTTAAAGACTTTCTATACCCTTACGAAATTGAATCTTTGGCGGAGCTCAGCTCCGACCACAACCCAATCCTTCTAAAATTCTATTTCAAATACTCTCTGCCGGATTGTGCCTCTACTCATAAAACTAACTGGGAAACGTACGCCCACTTTCTTAGCCAATCAAATACTCCCCTTCATCAGGATTTTAAAGACTGTAGTGAACTTGAATCCCAAGTGAAATACATCGAGGAGGAGATCCTAAATGCAAAATTGCAAGCTTCAATCCCACTAATGAAAAGCCAAAAATACATAGACCCTAAAATTAGAACACTAATAAGAGACAGGAACTTTGCCAGAAAGAGTTTTCAACAAGCCCGGGATCCAGTTTTAAAGAGAATGATGAACCGTATTAATAAGGAAATAGAAAAGCTTGGCTCCATAATTGAAAATGATGAATTCGTCAACAGAATCAAAGACGCAAACACTAATGACGGATCCATCTGGAAATTAGTAAAATCACATAAAACTAAAACTCACAGAATTCCGCCCCTTAACGGCCAAACAAGTATTGCAAATAATGAAACTGACAAAGCAAATTGCCTGGCAAATAGCCTGGAGAAACAATTCAAACCTAATGATACGATTGATTTTAAGACAGACAAACTTGTAAATGATACAGTCAAAAGCTTACAGGATGATCCCCCACTAAAATGTAAGGACTACTCTCCCCCGACTATAATTGAAATTGCTGACTATATTAAAACCCTAAATGTTAAAAAAGCCCCTGTACTCAATAAAATGATTAAACTTCTTCCTTTAAACTATATTATCTTTCTTACAAAAATGATCGATAACATGCTCAAATTCGGATATTTTCCAAATTCATGGAAAACTGCCGCCGCTATTCCTATTCTTAAACCGGGTAAAGACCCAACTGATCCTACAAGCTACCGCCCAATATCATTACTCCCATCTATTAGTAAAATAGCAGAGCATATAATTTTAAACAGACTCAACGATCCCCTCGAAATTAACAATATCCTCACTGCCGAACAATTCGGATTTAGGAAATCGCTCTCAACCACTCATCAATTAGTCAGAGTGGTGGAATTTATAGAAGATGGCCTTGAAAATAAACAAAAATCAGCAGCAGTTTTCCTCGATATCCAAAAAGCTTTTGACCGAGTTTGGCTCGAAGGCCTTATTTACAAGTTAATTAATTGTAAAGTTCCCCATCACCTAATCAAAATTTTAATCTCCTACCTCAGTGCTAGATCCTTCAGGATTAAATTAAATAAGGTTTTTTTCTGACACCAAGCAAATACAAGCAGGTGTCCCTCAGGGATCTAAGCTGGGGCCAGTACCTTTTTCAATTTTCATTAATGACATCCCTAAACAATTCAACACCATGTTATGTTTGTACCCCGATGACACTGCAATACTTTCGCGTAACAATAACCCCAAATACATCTCAATAACACTAAATAGACACCTAAAATCTCTTGAGGACTGGTTCTCGAAATGGAAAATAGTTATTAATGCCACTAAAACTGAAGCCATGACTTTCTCTAGAACTAATTGTGTAAATAAATTCCCCCTCTTAAAAATAAAAGATCAAGTAATTCCGTGGTCTAAGGAATGTAAGTATTTAGGAGTCATATTGGACACAAAATTAACTTGGAAGCCCCACTTTACTTATATATCTAAAAAGTTTCGGGACCTAACTCGTAAATTCTTTCCCTTACTCTCTCGAAACTCTAAAATGACTAGGAAAAATAAAATACTTATTTACACAACCTATTTGCGGCCAGTAGTAACTTATGCCTGCCCAGTGTGGAGTTATGCTCCTAAAACTAATTTAAAAATAGTAGAAAGACTTCAAAACAATTTAATTAGAAAATTTTGTAACATGAAATTTTTCATGAGAAAAAGAGAAATGTATAACGCCCTGAACTACACCCCTTATTAAATTTCATTAAAAAACTCTCACAAAAATTCTTCGCTGACATTAAAATAAACAATGAGGCCATTAAAAATATCCCAAATTACAACCCTGTTCCTCGATCTAGTAGTCCCAGAAATATCCTACTATAGTAACCTCATTGATTAAACTTCTCAATTCTCTTTTTTCTTAATTTAAACTTTAAAAAATAGTATAATCTTATAATCTTTTAACTAAATCTAGCAAGGAGCCATACCCCCACACTCTCCCCAATCCAATAGCCAATAACAAAGCATCCTGACAATCACCACCTCACCCACCCAGCCTCTCGGAAATACACTTTTGCATCATCATCATCAACCGGACTCTCCATCAGCAGCTACTGAAACGTCACCACCTGCCCACCTACTCCTACACCGCCGACACCGTCTGATTGGTTGCCACTACTCCCTCATCACCGAACTTCTTGTCGCCGTAACTCAGCCCAGTCCATCTTCAGCTACCAGACACTGAACATCCTCAAGGCTCATCGAAGAGGGCAACGCATTCCAGAACGCCAGGCCACTTCTCTACCAAAAAGGACAGGGGATAAGCTCCTGGCGGAGCTAGGTGCCCCTAGAACGAACACTTAACAGTGAGTGAGTGAGTGAGTTGAGAGTTTGCTCTGAAATAAAAAGCGTCTCGCTGATCTAGAGGATTTGTTATTAGGGAGCTGTGTTTGCGTTTGCTGTTAACGCTGTTTTATTGAGCTGGCTGTGATTTACTGTTGCTGTGCTATACGATAGCTGTTTTACAGACTGTGTTTATTGTACGTAAGACTTGCATTTACGCTGTAAGTGACTGTTGACTGCTGGATTGTATTTATCTGAAATTTTTACTTTATCAATTATCCTGTAAATAACTGTAAATAGCTGTAAATAAATTTGTTGGTGCTGTCCTCAAGTAAAGTCCATTCAATCCGAATCCGCTACGCTAAAAACGTAACAACTAGTGTCAGAAGTGGGATTGAATGGTGAAAATTAGAGCGATGGAGGAAGCAGATAAAGCAAAATTTGAACAGCTTTTTGCTTTCATTAAAGAAATGAAAGAACAAGGGCAAGAAAAGATGGAGAAGATAGAACGAGGGATAGAACAAGGGCAAGAGAAGATGGAGAAGATAGAACAAGGTCAAGCTAATATCGTTGAAGCAATCAACTCCAAAGTAGATGCTTTAGCAGAAAAGGTTCAAAAGAACGATACAGAGATTCATAATATTCAGCAGAGCTATGAGCAGAATGTCGAAAAACTCCGTAGAATGGAAGAGAAGTTTGAAAAAGTGGACGAAAGATTCAACGCATTCGAGAAAAAATTGAAGAGAATAGAAGCTGCACAGATAAAATCTGAAAACCAATCCTCGAATGTTCGAGAGAGCGAAATATCTCAACATGGACCCAAAGCAAGCATTAAAGTGTCCACTTACGACGGAAAAACATCATGGCAAGTTTACAAGACTCAATTCTCCATCGTCGCAGAAGCCAATGGTTGGGATAAAGTCACGAAGGCTCGTCAACTGGCTGCATCACTACGGGCTGAAGCTGCAGATATTTTGAGAACTATTCTCGAAGATCAACATCTAGAATTTGAAGCTCTGTCAAACGCTCTGGTGTTGCGCTTCGGAGAAAAATGCCTCAAGGACTATAGCCGTCTTCAATTAAAGACTCGGCAACAACGATCAAATGAAAGTCTGCAAGAGCTTGCAGCAGATGTAGAGAGACTCTCCCATCTTGCCTTCTCCGACTGTTCAGCCGAAGTACGGGAAACACTGGCCCTGCAGTATTTCATAGACGGTGTGAGGGATCCAGAGATACAAAAGTCCCTGCGAATGGCTGAATTGAAAGATTTGAATTCAGCTTTGGTTTATTCAATGAAATTTGAAGCCGCTCAGCAAGCTGCACGGAGGGATCGCCACTCAGTAAGAGGAGCTACGGTTCAAGATGCATCAGATTCTTCGATGCAAAAACTAACAGAAATGATGAAAACAATTTGCCAGTTTATCCGGAAAGGAGATGAAAGGCCCAACAAACATGGCCAAAGAACTGTGAAATATTGTAAATGCGGCGACGAGGACCATGTTCAAAGAAATTGTTCAGCCCGCTTAGATAAACGGGCTAAAGACTCTTCTCAAAACAACCAGGAAAACTAGAATTTGGCGGTCTCGCTGGGCGGAGGTTGCCAGATGAAGAAAAGCCCCATTTTGGAGTTTTACAGATATCTTCCAGAGGCGGCGGTGAAGATGGTTTATTTGTTGAAGCCTTCGTCAACGGAACTCCCTGTCGAATGATCGTTGACACCGGAGCCAACGTAACTATCATGCGAAGAGATGTTGCAGAACAACTAGGAAGGAAAATTCTCTGGACACCGCCCTGCGTCACCCTCCAAACGGTCACTGGTGACAAAATCCCGATTATTGGAAAAATGAATATTGTGATTAGATTTGGGAATGCTACTTATGACCATGCCGTTTACGTAGCTGAAATTACAGATGATTTTATACTTGGACTGGACTTTCTGAAGAAATATGATTTTGTAATTGACTTTAAAAATAACTCCCTGCACTCCACATCAGAAGTCGTGACTCTTTTCCATTTAGGTTCTGCAGGAGTAAATACCTGCCATCAGATTGTTGCTTCAACAGACTTTGTTATCCCAGCTAGAAGAGAAATAATTTTAGAGGGATCTACTGGCGAAACGGAGAATTTCCGGTATGGTGTTGTTGAATTTTCCAGCGACGGGAGTCTTCCAAGTGGAACGATGGTGGCCTCCAGTCTTGTAGATCTCTCGAAAAAGAATGTACCCGTCAGGGTTATCAATGTCAGTAATAAATCAAAATTAATTAAGAAGGGTCAAGTTCTAGCTAAATGCTCTCCAGTTACCTGTATCGAGAAAAATTCCTGCTTAAATTCAAAGGAGTCTTCCGACTGTTTGAGCCTGGAATTACTTAAAGACACTGACTTGAAGGAGGAACAAAGAGTCGATGCAGGAAGAGTTATTGATGAATTTAAAGACTTATTCTCCCAAACATCAGATGATGTCGGGTGAACAAAGTTAACACAATACCGAATAAATACTGGAAATCATCCTCTTATACGACAGAACGCCAGAAGATTGCCATTTGCCAAAGTAGAAGAGGTGAAAGATTTATTAAATGACATGCAAGAAAAGACATCATTGAACCTTTGTCTAGTCATTGGGCCTCTCCCATCGTTTTGGTCCGAAAGAAAAATGGTTCTACAAGGTTCTGTGTCGATTACCGGCGACTGAATGGCATCACGAAGAAAGGTTCGTACCCTCTTCCTCGAATCGATGATACACTGGATACACTCTCCGGGAACGAGTGGTTCTCCACTCTCGATCTGAAGAGTGGATACTGGCAAGTGGAGATCAATCCTGACGATCGTGAGAAAACAGCGTTCACAACTGGAGGACATGGACTGTGGCAATTTAAGGTCATACCTTTTGGCCTCTGTAATGCGCCAGCAACTTTTGAACGCCTAATGGAGACAGTTTTAAAAGGACTTACTCCAGAAGCTTGCCTCGTTTATCTTGATGACATCATCATAGTCGGACGGAATTTTGAAGAGCATCTTTGTAATTTGAGAAAGGTTCTTGATAAATTAAAAGACGCCAACTTGAAGTTGAATCCATCTAAATGTTGTTTGCTCCGCCATGAGGTAAGCTACCTTGGACACATAATTTCTGCAGCGGGCGTCCAAACAGACCCGGAAAAAGTGTCAGTAGTTAGAGACTCGCGCCGCCCCGAATATGTGCATGAACTTAGAAGCTTCTTAGGCCTCTGCACATATTACAGGAGATTTGTTAAGGGGTTTTCTTTGATCCCTAGACCACTACACAGGCTAACCGAAAACAAACAAAAATTCTTGTGGTCGGATGAATGTGAAAAGGCATTTAACGACTTGAAAGAAGCCTTGACATCGGCTCCCATCCTGTCCTATCCTGATCCTAAAAAACAATTAATCCTGGATACAGATGCAAGTAATGAGAGCGTTGGAGCAGTATTATCTCAGGAAATCGACGGCCACGAACGTGTCATCGCTTATTGGAGTAACTGTATTTCGAAATCAGAGCGGAATTATTGTGTCACCAGGAACGAATCGCTCGCTATAGTGAAGGCCGGGGAGAATTTCCATAGTTACCTTTATGGAAGAAAATTTTTGATTCGAACGGATCATGCATCTCTGACTTGGCTTTTAAATTTCAAGAATCCGGAGGGTCAGATAGCCAGATGGATACAGAAACTTCAAGAATACGACTTTGAAATTAAACATCGGAAAGGGTCGTTGCATGAAAATGTAGATGCCTTATCAAGAAAGCCCTGCTCCGACGGTTGTCGGTACTGCTCCTCTGATGAAAAGAAATATGGGACCAACTGTACGAAAAATCACTGGAGATGTCCCTCCTCAGTCTGATCCCTGGAGTGATGAAGAGGTTCGCAAGGAACAAATAAATGATCCTGACATTAAACCGATTATGGGATTTATGGAATCAAACAATTCAAGACCTGAATGGCAGGACATTTCAAGTCTCAGTACTGTAACTAAACGTTATTGGGCTCTCTGGAATTCACTCGAAATTAGAAATGGTATTTTGTATAGAAAACGGGAGTCCGAAGATGGGAAGTCAGTTAATTGGCAACTTGTACTTCCCCGATCGAGGATAAACCAAGTTCTGAAGGAGTTACACAGCAGTCCTGCAGGAGGCTATTTCAGAGTCATGAAGACAATTCATAAAGTACGGGATCGTTTCTACTGGAACAACTTGAAAGATGATGTTCAAGAATGGTGCAGAACATGTGATGACTGTAACGCCCGTAAAGGACCAAAAACACTCAGTCGTGGTAAGTTACAGCGGTATAATGTAGATGCACCATTTGAGAGAATCGCTTTTGACATCTTGGGAACACTTCCTCGGACGGACAATGGAAATAGAAACATTCTGGTCGTGATGGATTATTTCACAAAGTGGCCAGAGGCTTATCCAATTCCTGATCAAGAGGCGACTACTGTGGCAAAGTCTTACTTCAGAACTGGATTTCCAGATTTGGGACACCTCTTTAGCTTCACTCTGATCAAGAGAGGAATTTTACTTCTGCTGAATGTCAAGGACTTTGCAAACTCCTCCGAATCGACAAAACTCAGACAACACCTCTTCATCCCCAATCTGACGGCATGGTAGAGAGGTTCAATCGTACGATTCTAAATAACCTCTCTCTTTTCGTTTCGAAAAACCAACAAAATTGGGATCAGAAACTACCTTTGTTCCTGCTTGCTTATCGAAGCGTGGTTAACGAAACGACTGGCTTCATGCATCCAAGATGCTCTTTGGGCGGGAACTCCGACTGCCCTGTGATTTTCTGTTCGGGCGTCAACCGGATACACCTTCTTCACCTGTGGATTATGTTCAAGACCTCCAGGCCCGCTTAGAAGACGTACACAGATTTGCCCGAGATCGGATCAACATAGCGACGGAGAAGATGAAGACCAGGTACGAC
>JAOUZG010041855.1:63606-93219 GCA_026289955.1 Argiope argentata
CATCTAGTTTAAATTTGCAAAGCAATGCATACAAGATAAAGGTTAACTCCAATGCAATATAATAAATTCATGACAAACATAATTTCTAAAAATTCTACTGATAAAAAAAAACTTTAGTTTATGAGCATATTTCTGAACTTTTAAAATAGTACTTTGTACTTTATAAAGCATGCTTTGTTTCCTTCTGTTGATAAAGTCGTTTAAATTCACAAAACAATCATACAAGATATGGCAAGAATTGGAAAAAACAAAAAAACTTGGTAGAGATTTTCTACTAGTTGATAATTTTTCAAGCTAAACAGTAGAAAACTTTTCAAATATTAACAAATTTAACAGTTATAAAAAAAAGCACATTTTGATAATATTCTTTAACTAAATGAAGAATTGTAATCAGAATACAATATATTTCTAAAATAGGCAATAGAACTAAAAATTTGTAATATAAAATAAAATAGTACATTCGATAATAGTAAAAAAGTCAGCTACTTAATAGTTGCATTTAATTCAAATTAAATACAAATAAAAATAAAAATATAGAAAATAATAAATACAAAACCAATTTTAAAATGAAAATTGCACACATTAATAGTACAACAAGTACAATCATAAATTTTATATACATAAAAGCAAAGAAAAATCATTTCAAAACACACAAAAAAATGCTAAATAATAAAATGTTATTTAAATTTGAAAATAATTTAATTAATAATGAAATAGATCATTATTCATGTAATATGAATACATTTGTATTGTGAAATTCAAATAAATACACACACACACACAAACACTAATAATGTCTTAATTTAATTACAAACCTAATTAATTTTCTAATTTTTACTACAATTAGCTAAATTACTTTATTCTAGAATTTTCTCTTATTCCCTGATGTATATTTTACTATTTCAATTAACTATTTCTAACATGCCTGTAATAAATTGCAAACACTGCGTTTCCCACACCACAAACAAAGAGATCATAACTAATATCCACACATTCCTTTCAAAGTTAATCAAAACTCCATTTTCTAAATTGACACTTACAAAGAACTTCTGTTTGACTACCTCAGTAAAATCAATTTGCTTATATGTTTTGTTGCGAATATACACAATTTAACTTCAACTCATGTACAAACTTCACCTCCTCATAGAAGAATAAATTGAAATTTATTCTAAAGGAGTCATCTTTTTGGTTTCGAATCTGCCAGAATTATTGTATGTATGCAAATTAAGTTTTCTTAATTTATGTTAGTAAAAAAATAAAAGAAAACCAAAAAATAAGATAGACAAAAAAAATTAAAACGGTTATTTAGAAAATCATCAATTTTCATATCAAACAATGTTTGATATTATGAAAACAATGTTTGATATTATGAAAATTTTCTTTTATCATTTTATATCTAGAATTTTGTCAAACTTCGATCGCATAGAAAGAGCAGAATTGCTTTTATAATTAAATCTTAAAATAATTCAACTAAATTATCACAAATACAAACAAATTTTGGTACTTACGAATTAGACTCTCGACGCCTCGTCAATGGTTTAGAAGACTGTGTAGCGCTGTTATATTCAGATCATAAAGGTAGATTATAAAAACATTATTATAATTTCAGAATGATTAATGCAGATTATATTTCATTTTAAAAAGAAGCGACACTCTATCATGTCAACATCATTTTTATTCAAACAACAAGCAATTAGTGTTGCCAATTCTTTTTGTGCAAACTTATGAAAACAAAGATAATAAAACACAGATATAGATGCCACAACTGGTTAACCGGAGGAGGCTTTTAGGGGGGAGTAGCATTGCATGTTTGAGCGAAAACACAGCACTCCTGGAGGACGGGAGGATCTGAGAATGAGGCTTCACTATATAAAGCTGTCTTTTCTTGCTGCTAAATCAAGGACAGCTCCCTCAAAAGATGGTACAATACCACGTATGGAACTATTAGCTGTCGTGATAGGAGCAAAATTAACAAATTCAGTTGTTGAAGCATTGAATGGGGTCAATTCATTCGTCACGTGTCACGTACCAAACAAACCGATTCTGTTCAATTTTCAACCATTCTGCGCATCTCGGGATGTCTGCCGGTAACGTTGGTGAAAGCATTGCAGTCAGTTGTTGCAGTTGAATGTTACTCTAGCTGAATAATTATGAAAAACATTTAGTATTTTTTAAATTTAATATTTTGAATGACTTTCACCAAACTTTTGTATTGTAATTTTATTTCTTATCTTAAAATTTCTATTATTATTTTCAATGCAATTATTTTTTTGTCTAATTAATTAAGATCACTTTTTTCACCTTTAAAAAGTTATTTTCAATTTATATCCTTTTTTTTTTTCAGTTCTCGTTCAATTTGAAAAATTTTATCTGCCATCACAAAATCATTCAGTTCCAATACATCCATCAGATAGCTTTTAATAAAAAAAAAATTCCTTGTCAGATATGCTATCACAGTGTAATGGTGAAATGAAGTTGACAGCTCTTGAGGGTATTATGACTATCATATCTTTTAGAATATTTGCTTCCTTATAAAAACTGGAAGTCATTTGCTGTACTCTTGGATTGATAGGTTTCTATGCAGTCAATAATAAATCTGGAGTCTTTATTTTCAAAAATCAAATGGATTTTTAATTTTTTTAAAAAATTAAATGGATGCTTCAACATATTTAATTTTTGAAGATCAAAATTAAAAGAAGAATATGTATAGAGAAAAACCTTTCTTCAGTGAAATTTGTCAATGCCCTCATTTTAATATTATTAACAATATTCTCAGGAATGAATCTTTTTCACAGAATTTTGAAGCTCATTTTGAAATTAGTGGATTATTTCAGTAAAAAATAGCTTTAAAGTATGTAGCATTCAATTTATCAAAATAAGAGCACTTTTAATACGGTACATCATTTATAAATGCCGTTAACAATCAACACAAAAATTGTATTTCCAGTAGTTGGAAAAGATATTTTTACTTAATAAATCTTGAAGAAATTTATTCACCTCCACTCAAGTCAGCATTACAGCCACTAATTTTCAGTTAAGAGAAATAGTTTTTACAATAAAAGCTTGTTTACTTACATAAATTAAATTTAGATAAGATTTTGTAAGATAAATGTAATGTAATATTCATGTAAACATTTCAAAATCTTCTAAGCATATTCAAAATTATCAGAAAATTCCATCAAATATCAATAAAGAAAATTATAAATGCACTGAAGATTTTGTTTAATTGTCCCAATTTGTTTTAGACAGCAAATCACGTAAAGATTTATTTTCCTTTGAGAGGGTTTTCTAAAAAAACTGCTAGAACAGTTTTTGGGTTTCAAAATTCTGTGAATATAAACACACTAAATGAATTCTTGAAGATAAACGGCGCATATCACAACTTCGAAAACAACAACCTTCTATTCCAAAGCTAACAACTAATGTCAGGATTGTTGAAAGGAGACTAAAAAATGCATTTTATCATGGCAATAACTTGTGTTTCGCATTAAAGCATCCAGCAGCACATTAGTCGTTCATCTTTTAACTTTAATAGGAAGAAAGAAAACGACTCAAAATTACAGCTACAAATGTAAACAAAAAATCCGCTTCGTACTTGGTGGAGGGCGTGAATGACAGACTCATCGAGGAAAGCGTTGCGGATGAAGACTTAAATGCCATGCGCAGAAATCACATGTCATGTACCTTTTACGTCACATGAATTGACCCCATTGGAAAGAAGTAAAATGCTAATATTGGAGCGATTCTACTACTGTTCTAGCCTGGATATGTACAAAAGATAATCGGTAAGTATTAGTTTGAAATAGAGTGCGGGAGATAAGGAAATTAACTTCTCCTTTAGCGGTTGAACCATATAGATGGTGAATAGAATCTTGCAGACTTGCCATCTAGAGGTTGTATAGCAAAACAACTTATGTCATCCAGTTGGTGGGAGGGGCCACAGTTTTTACAAAAGTCTCCCGACATTTAGTCTCATGAAGATATTTTATACGAAGGCTTTAATGAGCTTGAGATAGAAAATGAAAAGCTAATATCTACAAAATCCTTGGTTAGTACTGAAAATGTGATCTAGAAAACTAGAATCTTTAACAGGATGGATGTTTCAATTTAAAAATAATTGCCTCTTCGCAAAAGAAAAAAGAACGAAAGGAGAGCTCAATTCTTCTGAATTTGAAAGAGCAGAGTTGAAATTGGTGTTGATGATTCAACAAGAATCTTTCGAAGGAGAAGATGACAAAAAATTAAAAAGTTTGACTGTTTGTGGATGAAAATAAAGTTTTACGTGTAAAGACACAAATTATTAATAGAAGAGACAAATAAGACTTCCATAAACCAATGCTGCTTCCTTCAAACCATGAAATCGTCTTTAGGCTCATAGAGTGTTACCATAAGAAGAATTCACATTGTGGTCTTCATATTTTGCAAAATATCTGAAGGGAAAATTTTTGAATTCTCAATGGAAGAAAAACAATCCGTATAGTCATATCCCAGTGTGCAACTTGCAAGAGATTCTATCGGATATCGATCTCAAACTCTATAATTGATCAATATTCCTAATTCTCAATACTCATGTGATGTAGTATATAACACTCAAAACTCTTCAAAAACTAATTAAAGCTTTTAATTTACTATAACTACATCTAATTACAATAACGAACATCTAAAAGTTGGGAGAGTTCACAACTCAACAAGTCTCAAAGTCACGAATCGAGTCATTTTGATCCATGGATGATTCTTCCAGACCGAGTTCTTAAGGTTTGTAAAATGGGACCTTCAGAATCTAATGCTGGTGTCTGAGATATCTCATGAGTAACTTGCTCTTGTTGTACCTCAGGCAGAATTTGATCCAGTTGCACTTTAGCTTTGACATTCTCAGCAGCATCATAAGTTATCTCCAACGGAAAAAGTCACTGAATAGGTCTTAACATTTCTCCACGGGCTGTTTTAAGTTTCACGAGTCTAGTAATTCCTTCCTTTTCTGGAATGATTTCTGTCACACGTCCCAGCGGCCAGTTGATACGCTTCTGATTGTCGTTTCCCACAAGAACAACATCACCAACAGAAATAGTCGACGTCTTTTTCAGTTTAGGCCTTTGAATCAACGAGCCTAAATACTTGGACCTGAATCTTTTCCTAAGGTTCTTTTGCAAATCAAGATATTTTATTCTCTTATTTAGGCTTTTGTGATCTGCTGCATCACAGTCGGGTACTCCAACTTCTCTAATGTCTTGTAAGAATAATGATGGTGACAGGGGAACGAAATCGGAATCTCTTTCAGAAATATAGGTGAGAGGTCTTGAGTTTATTATCGATTCACAGTCGCAAAGAACTGTGTTCATCTCCTCATATGATAAAAAAGCATGGCCTAACACCCTCTTAAGCACATTTTTCATAACTTGAATCAACCTCTCCCACCAACCTCCCCACCAGGATGCAGTAGGGGGATTAAATTTCCATTGAATGCGATTTACAGTTCCGTTCTCTACGATATGTTTCCAGTTTAAAGAACTAAGTAAATTACCAGCACCAACGAAGTTAGTTCCGTTGTCACAGTAGATAACTGAGCATCTACCTCTTCTTGCCACAAATCTGCGTAGAGCCAATAAAAATGTGTCAGTGGACATGTCTGATAAAAGTTCAAGATGTACAGCTCTGTACACCGTACATGTGAAAAGACAAACCCAAGTCTTTTTTTCATCTTTCAAATACTATGGGCCAGCTAAGTCTACACCTACAATTTCGAATACAGCAGTGTCTCTGATTCGATCTTTGGTGATTGGGGCGGGATCTGCATCTAAATGTTTTTCAGAATGTCTCTTGCAGATAACACATTTTGAGATAATAGTTCGTAAAGTTTTTCGGCCATCTAAGATCCAAAATTGTTCCCTCAATAGGTTAAGTAGCATTTGAGTCCCCACATGGCCATATCTTTTGTGAAAAGAAACTATTAAAAGTTTCACAACATGGTGTTGAGAAGGAAGAACTACAGGTCTTCGAAAAGAATGGCTGTCTTCGCGATATTCAATTTTTGTCGTCAATTTGATTATGCCATCCTCATCTTTGAAAACACATAAAGTTTTCAATTCCTCATTTTTCTCGTTAACAAATGCTTCACTTTGAATGAGCTTTATTACTATTTTCCCCGCTTCTTCAAAGTCCTCTGCATCCAGAATATCACATTTTCTTAACACTTTTGGTTTTTTACAATTTAAAAAAAATCTTAGCATCCAGCCGATCATACGTACAATTTTCTCATATTACAAAAAGTAACGATAATACCAATCAGGTCTTTCCACATTCACGTTTTCAATGGTATGGGCACTTAAACATGCAGTCGGAGTAGACACCAGAGTTTTCTTTCGTTCCTTCAGCACTTCATCTTCATTGGCATCTACATCTGAGAAAGGCCACTGATCGGCAGGTAAATGCAGCCAATTAGGGCCCTACCACCGTTTGGACTGCACTAGTTTCTTTGCAGAACAGCCTCTACTTGGCAGATCGGCAGGATTAAATGAGCCCGGCACATGTCTCCAATTTTCTTTTAAAGTCAAAGCTCTGATTTCAGTAACACGGTTTTGTACGAAGGTACTCCAAACATTTTCTCTTTTTGTCCAAGTTATCACTGTCGTTGAGTCAGACCACAAATAGATTTCTTCATGAGGGATTTCTTTTGTGATAGATGAAGCAAGGCGTGCAGTGATTGTAGCCGCCAGCAACTCTAGCCTTGCAATAGTGGTCTTCTTCTTTCCTGTTGGGGAAACCCTGGCTTTAGCACTTAATAACTGAACTTTGACATACTCACTCGTCTCAACTCGAAGATAAGCTACAGCTGCATAAGCATACATGCTCGCATCACTGAAAAAATGTAAGGAACATTTCTCATCCACAGCACCAGTTTTTAAGTATCGAGGAATTTGCACCTTTTCGAGATGAAATATGTCTCTCATCCACTTCAGAAACTTTTCTCTAGTATTAGAGTCCACTTCTTCCTCCCAATTCAATTTTTGCTCCCAAGTTTTTTGTAGCAGCAGCTTTGGAAACAATGCAACAGGACAAGTTGCACCAATAGGATCGAAGATGCGATGAGCTGCGGAAAGAATAATTTTCTTTGTCACACTCTCCACACAAAGTTCTTTCAGGCTGTTCATATTGATACCTAAAGTATCGAGACCTTTGTCCCACTGCAATCCTAAAACATTCGTAACAGGATTTGTCATATCAGTAAAATCTGAGCTTTCCCAGCCTTTTAATTCAAAACATCTCTCAGCCATGACATTGGTTGCAACTTCAATAAAGAGTTCTTGCTCTTTCTTATTTGGAACACTTGTCACGCAATTATCCACATAAAAACTCTGCATTAATAATTTTATCATTCTCTCTGGATACTTCTTATCTTGATTGTCTAAAACATCCTGCAAGTGGTGCTGAATAACAATCCCAAGCAAAAAAGGACTGCATGATACTCCAAAAACTACACGACTATGTTTAAAGTACTTCAATTTACCATCTTCTCCAATCCACAGAAAACGCAAAAATCTTTATCAGAAGAAGACAGACAAACTTGCAAAAATGCCTTGCGAATATCAGCAATATCTCCAATTTTTTCCAATCGAAAAGCTGTATCTAAAAATGCTGCCTCGCTGCTTCTTGTAATTCAACGGCCGTTTTCTTTTCAGATGGGTCTGTAATACCAAGAGAGTCAAGAGTCCACAAATCTGTTATTCAAGCACTTGTGAGCATTGAAGTAACTAATAAGTTTGTATTACTATTGGCACGTCCAATAACCGTCCAACCTAGCTTTGTTTCGATTGCAGTTATTCCATTTTTTAGTTGGAGATGCTTTCCTGTAATCAGCTTTCCTGCAACATCAGCACCTATGATAATTTCGATTGGACCATCCAAATCTTCTGCCAAATGAATGTTATAGCCTTGAAGCTCTTTAAAATATGATCCTTGTTTTCTAATGGATATTGAGTTGCAAATCACTTCTTGTCCAAGTACCTCAAAATGACAGTTGTACTTCTCTGAAACACTTGGCAAATATATCATGAAAACATCATGGTGGCAGGTTGAGGTATTGGAACCACCGAACAGTGAATGTTGCAGATACTCTATCCTTTTGGCCTTGTAATTCATTTCTTCAGCTGTTGCTTTTAGAATATACGAGCGCTGGGATCCAGAATCAATGATGGCTCGCGCTTTACGTTTAATATTTCCTCCTCTCACTAGAATGGTTAAAGTTTGTAAAAAAAACATTGGAAGATTGAGACAAGTTGGCCAGGGCTTCGTCGCGTTGTATCATTGACTCTCGAACTTTATCATCTGTATGGACGAAGGAAGAATTGGGTTCTGGTGACAATGTTCTACACAAAAATAAATGGTGTTTCTTCCCCCATAATTGGCAGTTGAACTTGGAACGGCACGTTTTCACTCCATGCCCCTCTCTCAAACACAAGAAACAACAACGGGCTTTCTCTACAGCACTTTGCTTTTCATGCAAAGTCAGTTTAGAAGCTTTTTCACAATTCCATGAATTATGTTCCTCAGTACAAAAAATACAGAGCTTCTTCTTATTGAGATTAGATGCCAAAAGATCAATTGCTGATGATACTCTGGTTTGAAATTTCTTCTCGTTAGGCTCTCGACGGTTATTGGAGAAGCTTGATTTTTTAGATTGATCAAAACTCTGAGTAGCTAGCAAAATTCTTTCTTCTCCTTCTACTTCATCCTGGAGAAAGTCTAAAAGTCGATCTAGATAATTACTTGGTATTATCTTACTTGAAGAGTTATCTTCTTTCTCGGTTTTTACACTACACGTCGTCTCCTCCCTCACTCGTCTGCCTGCAGTTCGGAATCGTTCCCATGCCTTTAAAGTCTCATCAGGAAGAGAAGATTCAACTAAAGGGAACAGCATTGCTGCATATTTATCCTTGGTCACTCCCAAAGTCTCTAAAGCTCTTAGTTTTGTTTCTAACTGATCATACAGTTTACGTACCGGGATTTTTTGCAACTTTTGTTTTAATAACACAATAGACAACAGATCTCTCACATAAACCTCAATGAGCAACTCTTCTCTGCCATAGCGTAACTTTAACTGTTTAACTGTTTTTTCATAATTTTCGCCACCAGGGGGGAAACTTTTAATCAATTCGTCAGCAGGTGAACCTTTCTCCATAGCTTGTGCTAAATAAGCATACTTATCATGATTATCGGGTTGGAATCGCTGTCAATCTTTTTAAACTGTCCTCAAAAACACTACCAGTTCTTTATATTTCCATCAAAAGAGGGTAAATTGATTTTCGGGCAATGCAATAAATTGTTCGGTGTAGTACTCACCGCTCCGGAAACAGTAGAAGCCGAAGAATGTTCTTTTTTCTCATCCAAAAGATAATGTAACTTATTTTCTAAAATTCTCCACTTATCTATATAACTCTCAGAAATGTCGATTTCATTATCTATGTATTCTTCAGTTTCTTCGGAAGCAAATAATGATTCTCGAAATTCGTACTCACACTCTAACACCAGTTTCGCTTTATTTTCTACAATTTTTAACTTCAAAATTTTATCATCAATAGTCAACTCCTTTTCACAGTTCAAAAAATCACTATGAGCCTTCGTAAAGAGTCTCCGATACTGTTTTCGTGAATTTTTCAATTTCTCCATTACGAAAATATAACAAGTTCAAATGTTATGACTTATTCAAATCGTAGCAGATGTCCTGTTGCGGACGCCAGATGTCGGATATCGATATCAAAACTCTATAATTGATGAATATTCCTAATTCTCAATACTCATGTGATGTAGTATATAACATTCAATACTCTTCAAAAACTTATTAAAGCTTTTAATTTACTATAACTACATCTATTTACATTAACGGACATCTAAAGCTACGACGCACTCAAAAACAAAACATTACATCCAAATTTCAAAATACTTAGCGCTCTAAAAAATGTTGCCAGATACAAGTACAATAAAGTTTTTAAAATAATCTCGTGATCAGGCAGTTTTTAATAGGGATGACGAATATTTTAGAAACGATTATTACGTAACCAATATCAAAAAATCATAAATGTCATTGATCAATACTTTTCAAAAATGGGTTTGATTCAAATCACTGGCACGTTCTTATTGGTTGATATTTTGATTTCACAAATAGTTGTGGCTGGCAAATAGTTGTGGGACCTTTGATCACACGCAGAGAGGTTCCTATTTCACAAAGAGTCAACTCTCCCCATCGGTGAAAGCTATACGCAGCTGGTCTCAATTTACGAAAACTAGATTTCTTCCTCAAGTATCTTCACAGAAAAATATTGATTTGGGTCTTTAAACAAGTTTCTGCCGATATTCAATGCTTGAAACAAACTTCAAATGAATTTATATTCATTTTTAACTGGATATAAATACCCTAATTACTAAATTTCCTGGATTGAAAAGATTTGATATTGGCATAATTAAATTTCCCATTTCTTTTTATCATGAGAATTCCGCTGCTCTGAAGGATTTCTCAGTTTTTAAAGATAGAATTCTGGCTTATTTTAAAGCTGTTTTAAAAACAAAAGAAATATTTTAAATTAATTGCCAATGATAAATTTCTCTTCATTGATTTATAAAAACATTTTGGGAAAGATGCACAAAAATTCCTGCAAATTTAAATACTTTTTTTACATTTTATAACAGAGAATGTAAAGGCTTGCATCACGTATATATCAATAAATTTGTTTAGATATCATCAATATTATGGCTGGCAATATGATAAAGAAAAAAATGCTTCGTTTGTTAAAATTTCGTGGATTTCAGTATTCATCGGGAAATAATTTATAATGTTCCAATTTAAGATATTCTTTTACTCTTTTTGCTTCAATTGATTTTCTTTAAAATATTTTTATTGGAATGAACTTAAATAAATTAATAATTAAAATAATATTTCTTCTGCCTTTTTTCTTTCTTTCTTCTTCAAGGTGTTTTAAGTGTATATAAAAGAGAATTGATATCATTAGAATGAAAATTTTAATCTCATGAATTTTCAAAAACGCCATTTCAAGAAAATATCTGTAATGTATACTGAGTCTTATTCAATCTAAACTTAAGATTTTAACCCCTTGACATACGAATTTGTTTTACTTAAATTGTTAGTTTAATTAGATGACGCATACTATCTCAAATATCTGTTGTTATCTTCATTCATATAATAATATAACGAGCATTTGAGATGTTGAAGCATTTCTAGGTGATTTTTTTCATTTTTAAATGCTTAATCCTGTTGCAGGCTTAAAACTGAAATAATTCGATGCGCGTGTTAGACACGACAATGTTTACGACGGGGTTAAAAATCGAATGGAAATTTTTGAAAGTAAAAGATGATATATTGCTGAATTCAACCTGCCTTTCGATTGTAAGTCATGCATACTCTATATTCTATTGTCTACATATTATTTTTAGTAAAATTATATTTTATGTTTTCTGAGAAAGTTTTAATAAAAGAAATGCATAAAAACTATTTTTTAAAAACCATAAATTTCCTTAATTGTAAAATATTGATTATCAAAACTAAAATACCTTCAAATTTACATTCTTATACATTCAAATAAATTCTGCATTTTTAAGAAATCTCTATTGTAACATTTTTAGCCGTGTTTCACAGAAAGCGTTTTAAAAAATCGGTATTGCGTAGGAAGGATATAGATAAATGCGTGTTTGTGTCTCTCAAAAAATATATACTTTTAGGAATTAAAAAGTAATATTTTGAGCAAATGGAATGGCTTGAAATGTTAAATTTTAAACTTATAGCCGATAAAAATGCCTTTAAAATATTTTATAATGAAAATAAAATTTATAATGTAATGATTTAACATGAGCCAATTTCTACCGATTTAAAAAAAATTGTATACCTTAACATAATTACTGAGCCAAATATCAAATTTGCTGAATATTCTTTATTGATAATTGCGTTTCTAAATAAGAGAGAAGGGGGGGGGGAATTCGCCTGAAGTTTTCTAATATCTTCTCAACGCCAAATTAATAATTGACATTACTACTCTAAAAAAGGGAAGGTAATCGATTTTGTTGGGTCACAAGTAATAACTATCATAGATTCTGAATATTAACTATTGTGAATTCTTTAACTATTATAGATAATACTATTTCATTCTGAGAATTTGTTATTGGTTGAGAACATATGAAAAAAATTAAGAGATTTAGCTCAAAAATTGCAAAGCTTTCTCAAGTATTAAACAAACATATATATACATCAATCAAAATTACTAATTTAAATACGTCATGAATTTTGTTCTGGTACTCATGTATGTATATGTAATTCTCAGCTGTCTTATGAGTACAAACACTTCCACACTAAATTATTATTCGCAAAAGAAATTGTTTTGAAGAAAGACTGAAATTAATTTTTAAATTATATACACCTCATTTTTGGAGAACTGATGCCTTCTTAAATGATATAGACGAAAATAAAAAAAAAAACAATTTCAGTTAATTTCCTTTAAAACATGTCAATTTTTTCTATAAGAATTACGATTTAAAATGTGAAGGCATTAGAAAAGTATTATTTAAAATGAAAATTCATTCAGATACTTTTCCATTTGTTTTTCAAAGTGTGTTAAATATGAAACAAAGCAATGTTCAAAATTCCTATTGATTAAAATTGGTGCGTGGGTAAAAGGTTTACTGAAAATTAGTAAATGTTTTGTGCTTGGGAGGTCTGTCTTTCATTCGCCCTCTTCGTGGGTTTACTTCGCATTTTACCTCCTTTTATGACTCCATTTCCGGGAAAAACTATCTGAAGAAAAGGATCAATATCTTTCTTTTAAATAGGCAATTACCGAAAACATGCGGAGAATTGAATAGTTTTTTTCTCTATGACTCTTTCTGATATTTCCAGTTTTATTTTGTTTTCGGCTTATTGCATCTTTAACCCTCTCGATGCCAGCCGGGCGTTTTGGAAATTTACCCCAAACCTCCAAGTCAGTCGGTTTGGGGCGTTTGTCTGCGTTTTAGGGGAGATGGCTTTTAAAAGCGGCTGTTGTGTTACGCAGGAGATTCGTTTAATCACTGGTGAGCGCGGCTGTTTTCACAGATGATTTCCCTGTGCCTTAAGGCGGTAGAGGTGGGGAGGGACCCACAAAATAGGTTGTTTGCACAATGTTGTGTTTTGAAAGGGCTTTAAGTTTCTATTTCCACGTGTTGCTATCTCAAAATTGGTAAGATTTTATGGCTACTTATAAAGAAGTTTTCCACAGATATGTTCTCTGTTAACGATGAGTGATATGTAAGCATTTCGAAACGTAATTTTTTTTTCTTCGCATAAACATTATAAGCTCGTTTTAAATATTAATACTACTATAAAGGTATAAAGGAAAACTATTGCATTTACTTTGTGACCTATTTACATAGTAACTTTCTCAGAAAACGGGTAGAGACTCTTGTTACTGTGGAGGACAATCGTTTCATATTTCTAGCTACTAAATCTATCATGAAACGGTCGCCAGAAGTTTAAATACCGGGACAAACGGCATCTTTCAAACAGCATTACCCCCCCCCCCAAATTAGATTTTTCTTTTCCCCTCCTTCTTAGAGTGAGATAAGCTATAGAAATGGTGCGTTCCTTGCCCGAATGCCATTCTGCAAATTTTTCTTCAGTTGTGAATTTCTACTCTTTATTATACAAGTTGTGAATCGTTTTTTTTTATCAGAGTAATTTTTTATTAAAAGAATTTTACCTTTTTAAATTAAAACAATTTTACCTGCTGCTGATGAAGTGACAGTGATCTGTTAAACGAAGTTGATGGTTGCCCAAAAAATAATGTTTGAGCTGTTTTGATGTTTTACATTTTCTTGAATTTCATTTACTTTTCTTGCTTTATTGTAAAATGAAGTTTTAAAACCATCGCATCTATTTCCTTCTTTATTTTGATGTAACAAAAAATTAAGCAGTAACATATGTCATTTTATCTACTATTGACAAACAATTGCTTTAATGACATTTTAAGTCTTATGAAAAATAAGGATTTTTTTGTATATATTTGTTGTCACTTTTAATTCAATGATTGAAAAGTGATTTATTAAAATTTGTGCGTGATACACTCATGCGTGAATTTATGGAAACTTAATATGGAACGTTCGTTCTAAAATTCATTTTATTTCATTGTAATTAGATCTTGTCTTAACAATAATAAAGAAAAATTAAATAACATTTTAAAATCCGAAATTATGCTTGAAAAATTTAGCATGACGGTTTATAACAAAAAAAGCAATATTTATGATAAACTAAAGTAAAATGCTCAGGCTAGAAACTGAAGGAATGTGTTTGCGATATATATTTCACTGAGTAATTTTTTTCCCTAAATTTATTGAGCAAATTTTAATATCAATATTAAATAATGTTTAAAAAATGTAGTTTGATTTATCGAAATGCTTTTATAAATGAGATAGACATATTTTTGGAATATATATTTATCTCGCACTCCTTTTCGATTATTTAAGCAGAAACAAGAAAGTATAAGCTTTCGGAAACAAAACATGAAAACATTTTTAAAAATTTTATTCAAGGTAAAGATCTTTGTATTACGATTCAAAATTCAAAATAATGTTTTATATTCAAAAATTCTATTAGAGTAACAATATATATTAAATAAAGTTGATACTGACGCAAAAAGTAAAAGAATTCTCAACTTAATGTTAAAAGAACAAATTTTAGAAGTGTCTTTCAAAAGGCGCTTGTTTTCATTTTTTTAAAATTCAAGGTATGCTTTCATTTCAATATTAAATAAAGATTTAAAACCTTATCTCGTCTGTAACTTAATTGAATTGACATCTGTACCATGTAAAAAATATTCTAATTGCATTCATTTATACAATATACACGTCGCATACTATTATAATGTAAAAGAAATTGCATTCTAATATCTATATTATTATTTAATTTTGACAATACAATATTTTAATAAAATTGGATTAGTTTATCAAAATCGTGTGAAAGATTGTAAAAATCTGACAAAAAAATGCGCATTAAATGTTTTTTGTTCTTTATTGGGTTTTCCTCTTCAACATTACAAATCTAATCCATTGATAAATAAAAATGAGACTAAATTTTTTTTGTATTATTTGACATTGCTTTGGCACACCCTGATCAATTTTGAAAACAATCCTGCAAAAATTACGCATCTTATGAATTCATTCCAGTTTTTCCACCTCGCATACTTCTCCTGAAAGTTGGGACACCAGTAATGCAACTACGAAACCTTCCTCCACCTAAATTATGCTATGACACCAGACTACGAATGACTAGACTTAATAAGTATGTAATCGAAGCTACGATTATTACTGGATGTGCTCGAGGAGTGTTGGTTTTAATACCCCGCAGTCCACTAATTCCGTCGGACTATCCTTTTGAATTTAGAAGAGTGCAGTTTCCCGTAAAAGTTTGCTTTGCAATAACCGTTAATAAGTCACAAGGACAGAAATTAAAAGTAGCAGGGATCAATTTAAGAGGAGACTGTTTTTCAAACGGCCAATTTTATGTAGCTTTCTCCCGAGTCAGTTCATCTAGCAGCTTAATAAATTTATCAATGGAAAAAAAAACTCCAAAAAATGTTGTATACCAAGAAGTTCTTGCTTAAACACAGGTATAACAATAAAATGTAGATGGCCTGCGTTTGAAAAGAAAATAACTACTTTAAAAGCATCCTTAAGGATCGGTAAGGACAATGGCATATATATAAGGAATCCAGGGGCGCCGGGACCCTCCCAAAATTAGGAAAAAATTATAGACAATAAGTAATTATTATAGAGGAATTTCGTAACTAAGTGCACGTAGCACTGTTATCCCCCACTAATTCCATTACCCGAGCAATGCCGGGTACGGGAATGCTAGTTATTTACTAAATTTGAAATTGAAAATTTTTAAGAACCTCTTTTTAAACAGCTGGTGAATATATTTGATTCATTAATCTTCATTGTGATTACTGTAAATTTTAATTCAAAATGTTGTCAAAACATAATTTATCTGACTTAATGTTAAAAAAATAAATTAAATTAAAATACGAAGTCGCTGGAGACTATGCAATTTTATGCAAAAAAGAAAGCTCATAAAATATTCTGAAAATCGTTTCAAATGACAATTGGATGGGCACTAGGGATTTTTTAACTGATTTAAAATTTTATTCCAGGCAATGATATTGATTATTAAACATGTCGCTTATTGTATAATGCTATTTGTTATAATTTGAATTTTAATACAGTTCTACATCTTATAAGTCTTACTTAGTTATTATTTTATTGTAAAATCAAATTATTTTCTTCTATATTTTTATGAACACAAAAAAATATATGCATTCACTTATGACAATGCATTAGGAAATTTAACCCATACAAAAATTGTAAAAATGTTAAACGTCCAAGCCCTTCTACGGTAAACTTGCAGAATAGTGTAGTAATTTCAGAATTAATAAAAAAACATTTAAATAACTTTTAATAAAAAACTTTTGATAAAAAAAAATTTTTAATAAAAAAACTTTTAAAACCTTATTTTTCTGGAGGTTACGAGAAGCAAGCTTAGTATTCATAATATTTTACTATTAAGGAATGTGATATTTTAATGGCAAAGTAAAAAATTAAGATTTTAATTCATTAAGGGTTATAAAATATTTTAACAATACTATTTTTTCGATACTATGAAATCAAACCAGTTTTGGTAATTCTTAAAAATACACAGACACAAGTAGAACAAGAAATAAATTCACCCCAAATAAAAATTATGCAAATTTATACATTTTTTGTTTTGTTTCAGGAAAGAAATTTTTCTCCCTAATTTTGAGAAATAATTTTACCATTATATGAAGTAAAAAAAGTTTTAATAAGTTTAAATTTTTTTCAAAAAGTTCAAAAAATCGGACACGTTTAATTTATAACAGCTAGAACCTCATCAAAGTAAAAATTATAAATAAATTTTTAAAGCAAGTTTCATGCAGTTTTATGCATCATATTTGAAAAACGATTTCCAATTCCCACAAAGAGTTACCACGTTTTGAAATTATAAGATAATTTTAAAGAAAAGAAAAAAAAAAAAGATATATTCTGACAAAGCGAAAATACGACACGATAAGCAACAGTGACGTTGTTTCCAGGTGGCTGGAATTAATTTTTCTCTATTGTCCAGAAGGGGAAAACAATATCTTTACCAAATTTGTCACACTTAAAAGTTGTTAACAATGTAGCAAATATCAAACAATGCAGGAAAGGGAGAAATTTAATTATAAAATAATCTTCTTTTAGAGCAAGGGATAAATATATTACTTCATCCATTCTTTAAAATTATATTTAAAACATGCATTTTAGAAAGCAAAAGTTTAAATATTTTTTTTTTCAGAATTCAAAAACCCGATAAAAATAAATATAAATATAAAATGAATGTGCATGAATATAATATTAAAATGAATGATAAAATGAATTTAGTTATGCTTTGAATAATCCATTCACTAATGATTATTTCTAATTCTATACAATAAAGGAATGATTCCTTTTACAACGATCTTTGAAATCACATCCATAAAACTATGCATTTTGTATAAGAAATATTTACACGAAAGCCTTTTTTCCCTCCAAAATATGTGTCACAAAAATGAATATAAGATATCTTTATTGTATAATGCATAAAAAATAACCAACTTAAAACATTTTAATACACAATTAATCATTCTCTTGTTAATGCACCATGAAACCTCATGATAAACACTAGACAATGCTTCGTTGTCAAAAAAAGTAAAAAATAAAATAAAATTATCAAAAATTGCAATTTGAAATTTAAGTAAAATAAATTGTAATATTGTGTTGATACCTTAGTAATGATAATTTTGCTTTGAAATACTGAAAAATGTATTAAATGATAATAATAAAATGTATTCATAATTCTTAAAAATTAATACACAATAGTTTTATTTTTTTAATGAACGGGCCAAGAAGACAATGAAGGAGTCAGTCGATTTCAATTTATTCACGATATTAATGTAAAAACTTTAAGTTGGCTATAAGCAAATGCGTTGTGTAAGAGAAATAAAAAGAGTAGCTGATTAATTTCAACCTAAAATTGCAAATTGTCACAACTCCCCGTATTGACACTATGCTATCTGAAAACGGCCTGAGCCGACAGCTCTGAAAGAAAAGAAGGGTATCGGGTGATCCCCGACCCTACAGGGAGAGGAAAGGAAATCCTAGAAACACAAAGCATTCTCCCCTTGTGTCCGCATGGTTCCGTCTCCTTAACGGGAATAAAGATAAAAGGAGAAATCTGTGAATGGGTTGAAAAGTGACCGTGAAGTATTCTTGGAATAATCGTAACACTGAATTGCTTATCACTGAAATCTATCGGAGCAGTGACTTCTCAATTTCCGATAATTTCACTGTAAAGTGATTAGTCACCCCTCCCCTCAATTGTAGCGACCTTGACTTTCCAATATTCGCATTCGACAATCTGCTATCCTATGATCATTGTATTGCCTGTGACGTGAGTCGTACCGTCTCTGGACGGTCACACGTGACCCCGTAAGTGTTAGTTCTTGGGGCACCTAGCTCCGTCAGGAGCTTATCCCCTGTCCTGATAGTTAGATTAGCGGCATTGCGATCTAGAAAGCGTTGCACTCTTCGATAGGCCTGAGAGAAGTTAAGCAACTGGATGCCGAAGCTTGAATGAGAAAGGGCTGAAGTGGCAAGAAGACCGGGGATGAGGGAGAAAGGACTACCAATCAGAGGGCATCTACCGTGTAGGGGAGAGTGATGGGGTGGTGACGTCAGGGGAGCTTCTGTTGTGGGTTCCGGGTGATGATGATGATGCAAAAATTAGGCTTGAGCGTTAGAGTACTATTGACCAATCAGGATTGGAGGTAGGGAAGAGATGTTGAAGTTGGAGGAGTTTCAATCTATGAGGGCATTCAGGATGATGAGCTTTTTCTCGTCAGGATTATTAGTTAATTTTGCAAGTTTAGCTGCTTTGATAAGGCCAGGAAAATCTTGTATGAGGGCTCTTATTTCTTTAAGTACTTCCATAAGGTTCTTCATTTCTCTGAGGTCGAAAGTGGGGACTTGTTCAGTGGGCTTCAGTTTAAAAGGTGCTTTTGCGGGTCTGTTGTTTTCAGGAACTTGTTGTTGGGCTTGCTCATTAAAGTAGGTTCTGGGAATTGGGTTTTTGGCAATTTCCGCATAGGTGGGTCTATTGGATCTGTAGATGAGTTTAGGGTATTTAGTGCAGCCTTTCCAGCAAGCGAGGTGACCAGTTTCATTGCAATTGATGCATTTAGAAGCTTGGACTTTTTCTTTGATCTGGCAGTTTTTGGCAGTATGGGTGCCACCACATTTGATGCATTTCGGAGTGAATTTGCAATTCCTTGCAGAGTGGAAAAATCCTGAACAGTTAAAGCACATGGTAGCTGCTGGTTTTTTCCTGTAGGTTTCTATTTTAATCTTTAGGTGAAGGAGGCTGGTTTCATTATGGATGTTTTTTGCATTACTTGTTTTCTTTATATCTACAAGGAAGATGGGGTATACAGTCTTCATTCTGTAATTTTTGAGTTGGGCTATTTTTTTCAATCTCATATTTTTTCTCGTTAAGAGCGTTTTTTATTTCTTCGAGCTCCGTGTTTCCAGGAACTCCTTTAATTATGATTTTGAGGGGTCTACTTTCAGGGCTCTCCGAGAGGATGTACTGCTAACCAGCATCGTCCAGGTATTTGATGATTTCAGATCTCTGGATTTCAGTTTCGGGGGTGATTACAATCATGTTATTGACGAATTTATTAGTTGTTCCAGGGAACTCTTTGTGAATTTGCTGGAGGATGATATTATAGTGATCAGAAAGCTTTAAGTTGATGGCAGGGATGGTTTTAATTTCGTTTTTCTCTTCAGACTGGGCTTGTTGTAGGGCATCATATCTATTGTTAGTAATAAGTGGAGTGGCTTTTTCTTCTATCTTTTTCTGCTTGGCAGCCTTTTTTGGTGAAGCCGTTTGGAAGCCATCTGGGTCAGCTGTTCTTTTCGTTAGCTTGGCTTGAGCATCAACGCTCATTGCGGAGCTATGCGAACATACGGAGTTGGTTCTAGAATGTTGAGGGGTGCTAGGTTGGCTGGGTAAGTTGTGAGAAGTAATAGTAGAGGAAATACTATTATTTGTTCGGGTAGAACATGGGCTTTCTGTGCGGGTGATATTTAGTACTTCATAGTTAGGACCAAGTTGTTCAGTAGTGGTTGAACCATCTGACCAAAGTTTGGTAAGACTCGTGATACCATCCTTCCAACCTACGCTAGATTGCTTGACTACATAAATCTTATGACGACCGTCCCTCTCCATGGCTGGGACTCGAAAAAAGAGAGCTGAGCGATCTGAGCTGACGATCTGAAATTTTTGCGATCTGTGATCTGAGCTGAAAATATTTTGAGACTCGAACTCAAGACATTAAAAAAACTACAATTCTGCCAGTCGTTCTATCCATTAGGCCACCTACCACCTGGACGGTCACACGTGACCCCAACAATGGTAATTCGTTTATTCACTTTGCTGGCGCCATCTATCGGTAGAATTTAGAAATAAATATTTTTAAAGAAATGACATTTATTTTTAATTTAACTTTTTCAGAAATTTTTTTAATCTAATAAATAAATTAAATAGATATTATTGAAAAAGAATTTAAAAAATATGTTGAAATAGATAAATTAATTCGACCACGTGTTTCTTATATCAGTAAATAAAGTATTAAATATTATTTATAAATTTTAAATTTAATAACAATTTAAATTTTTTAATTAATAATATGATTGAAATAACAGATATTTGGAACAAATATTTAAAAATAGCAATAGCAAAATTATTTGTTACTCAAAAAAAGGTGGATTATGCATCTCTATCTATGATCATTGTAAAATGAGTAGTAGCGTGACCTCCGAGAGAAGGCCTTGTGGCTTTCAAGTTCATTTACTTCGCTAGCGCCATCTATTGTTAGAATTTAGAAATAAAAAAAGTTTAAAGAAATGACATTTAATTTTAATTCAATTTTTTAAGAAATTCTTTACTCTAATAAATAAATGAAATAAATAATATTTAAAAAGAATTTAAAAAATAAGCTAAAATAGATAAATTAATTTGACCACTTGTTTCTTACGTTAGTAAATTAAGTATTAATTTTAATTAATAATATGATTGAAATAACAGATATTTGGAACAAATATTTAAAAATAGCAATAGCAAAATTATTTGTTACTCAAAAAAAGGTGGATTATGCATCTCTAAAAAGAAAGCATCACTGAATTAATATTTTTGTTTTAAGACTTGTGAATCTGGCATCTTCTATAAAAAGTCATTCTTCATGTAAACACATCATCTTTGATGTTGGGTAAAAAACGTTATTTTTTCTAATATATTGAAAGGAATTATTTTACGATTTTAAACTACTTTTTGTTAAATCTGTGACTCAGAAGTATGTTTCTGAATATTTTAATATAAACAGGTAAAGGAATTTAATACCTTTTATAAAATGAACTTTGTTTAAAATTTGGCAAAGATTTCGGCGAAATCTTGGTTTGCCCTAACATTTTGTTTGTTAAAGACAGTATAAGACTAAACATTTAAAATCTACTACTTTGTCTTATAATATAGTGAAAGAAGATTCAAATCTACTTTATTATTTTCTTTTCTATTATTTTTGTATTTTGTCACTTATTTTAGATTAACATGCAATTACAAATTGGGTATTAAACATAGCTTTTTTTTTCGAATAAAAATCAGTTGATTTATTTTTATCTTATCAGTTTTTTAATAACTTTTTTTAGTATGGAATAAAAGAAAATTCAAAAATTAACTTTCTATTAGTTTTAATATATTCACTTAGCTCAATCATAAAATAATTCTTTCATCAACTGCAAGATAATTCCTTTTGAAAGTTAAAAAATGATATTAGAAATAAAAGTGAAATTTATTGTTTATATATATTTTCCAATTTTTAGACTGTGGTATTAGTATTAATAAAAATCATGTTTTAGAGGTAGAATTTGAATTTTAAGAGGAATTGCATAGGTTACTGGGTTTTATACAATATTTTGTTGAATACATTATATCATATATTCCACTTGTAAATGATTGTGCACTCTTTTTGTTCTTTCATTTTAAATTTTTTCCTTCCAAGTTTTTTTTTTTATCTCTTTAGAAGTTTTTAATTATATGATACATATCCAAGTTCAACTGCTCTTTCATTTACTATAAGATTTCTTTTTCTTCTTTTATGAATACTTTGATTTTAAAATTAATTGGTGCAGGAATTTCTTTCAGTTGCATCTAAAATGCACAAAACTACTTTGATTTTAAAAATACTGGTTTCATGCTAACTCCTTAATAAAGATATATTTTGTGATCCTTCTCATTCTCAGCTCATCCTTTTTTTCTGTAATGAATAAAATTGGTGTTCAGTCAATTTCCATTTATTTTCTTTTATTGACTCAATTAATACACTTAAGTTAAACCATTGAGATAGTTTCAACCGATTTGTGCCATTAGCTTTAAAATTTTTATTGAAGGTGAATTAGATCTATACCAAATTATTTTTGGAAATTAACCTTTCTTCATGTTTTGAAAGTTGTTTTAAAATGCTACAAGGGACAATGAAAGTTGTTTTAAAATGCTATTCTCCTAGTTATTAAATTGCATAATGAACAAATGAATTAGCAGATCATTTTATTCAGGGATTAGGTTTAAATTTTATTATTGATTCTAAGTAAATAATTTTTTCACCAAAACGTGCAATGTTAAAATTCATTATACCATTGTAATGACCATTATTCTTAAATGATAAAAAATATCTTTTCATTATATTTTTCAACAACATTTTATTCTACATCCTCATAGAAAATTTCCCCCTTTTTTAATAATTCAATCAAAAGCCTTACTTAAACTATATGTTTTATTGATTTTTAAGGATTATCAACCTTCATCGTTTCTTTTTCACAAAAACACAAAAAATATTCACCACTAACTTAATATTTATCTGCTCATCATTAGAATCATTCAAAATAATATTAGTATAGCATTTAATGAGAAACAAATGCTTTTCATTTTGTTAAAAATTTGATTAACCAATATACATTACAATAATGAAAATTTATGAAGTAAAGCACTTATACTTTATGAATTATTATTTCAAAATCAAACTGAGAAGATTTTAAGTTTTCAGTAACTGCGAAAAAGAAAAATTTCTAATGAAAATGTAAGTTTTGAGTAAATATGACTTAAAAACTATGCAAATGCAAGTGATTTTTTTAATAATATAATTCAAAATTCTGTTGTACTAATTTAGAATAAACTAATATTTGCATATTAAATTCAAAAATAATTTTTCTTTTTTGAAATTAATTTTTTTTACTTCTGTCCATTATGACAAAAGAAGAAGATTCTACATTTTAACAAATTAATAAGTATGAGGGAAAATAGTTAAAATATATGATATATGAATTTTTTAGTAAAAGTTTGTTTTCAAAATGTTATTACACCAACTGTATAATTAGAAAGAATAGATTATATTACCTGTTGAGATTTATTTTGACTACTTTTTATCAAAATTCTGATTTTGGGCATCAATAGAGGAATTAAATTCTGATTCCCATAGATAAATTTTTATTAAGCATTTATGAAACAAAAAAGAAATTAGAATAAGAAATATATGTATTAAAAAAGACCCTTTTTAGAATGATGTCATATTAATCAGTTTATGCATAATTATTTTTGAATTCAATATAAATCTTGTTTTAACGAAACAAAAATGAGTTTTTATTAAATAGAAAATATAGAATATTTCGATGATTCCTTAGAACATGTTTGATCTTAACACGAAATCAGCCCTTGACTTTCTTAACAGAGAATAAGCCATATTTTTTTAATCAAATACATAGCAAAAATCATACATAGTAGAAAGATTCAAATATATGTACATTTCTTTACAAAATATATTTTTGTACTTATGAATTATTCAATTTTAAAACAAATATTGAAGTGTTTATCATGGCACAATGTTAACATTAAAAAAAAAATAATTTCAAGTAACTCTGGTTCATTTCATGTATTTTTTCAACGATGCAAATTAAAAAAAAATTACATGAAAGAGGAAATAGTTTTTTATTATTGCCGTTTTTAAACCTCAAAATATGCACACTTTATTGTTAATACAAATGATAGCAAAGAACCTAATGAAAGTGTGCCTGCAGTTATAAAAAAAATGTTTTAAATTATCTATAACACTAATTTATTACATAATAAGGTAAAAAATTAGAGTATAACTTACCACCTTCAGTTATTTTAAAATTTTTAATAATTTTCAGTTATTTTTTAAAAATTTAGATCTATACATTAAAAAAATTATAAGCATTCAAATTAACTTTTAATTGAATAAAAATGTAAAGACTTCACTATGAATACAGATAAATTACAAGAAATAAAATATCGAATTTGTATTTTGGAATAAATCGCCCTTTTTAATTTCCATTAAGAATTTAAACGAGTCCTATAGATTCATTGCATTACTCAGTGAAAACAATAAATTTCATTAAACTAATGAGTAATAAAATTTAATTCTGAGTTAACGCATTAGTTTTAGCTATTTAATTAATTGTACATAGAATGTTCCTGTGAAAAATTCAGCTTTTCCAAGCTTTCACAGTTTTCAGGCAGTCAACATTCATTTCTAGTCAAAAATTAGATTCATAAAACGTAATTATGAGTAAATATACATAAATCATATCAATGTATTATCCTTTTATTAAGAAAGATCGTCCATAATGAAGGTATACTTTCTTTGTAAATCCATTACCTGTTAATCAATAGTCAAGCACACTTCACATTATGCAATATATTTTAAAATGAGCTTCATTCTTAGTGTACAAATAAATTTTCACCATTTGGCGCAAAAAAGCTTTTCTACGAGCAACCATACATCTAGTGCATCCTCTGCCTCATTCTCAGATCCTCCTGTCCTCCAGAGTGCTTTCGCCCCAAACTTGCAATACTCCCATCCCTAAAGGCGTACTCCTTTTTACCAGTCTCCTAAACCATTGGTGTGATGTTGAGAGTCTAATATGTAAATATCAAAATTTGTTTGCATTTGAGATAAATCAGTTGAATTATTTTAGGATTTAATTATGAAAGCAATTCTGTTCTTTCTATGCTACCGAAATGTGGCAAAATTCTAAATATAGTATGATAATAGATGTTCTTATATCCATGGACATTTATATGATTTGAAAATTGATAAATTTCTAAATAACTTTTCCTTGTTCTTTTTGTCTATCATATTATTATTATTATTATTTAATAATATAGATTATGAAAACTTAACTTGCGTATATAGAATAATTCTGGCAGATTCAAGACCAAAAAGATGACTCCTTTAGTATAAATTTCAATTTATGTTTCTATGAGGAGGTGAAGTTTGTACTTGAGTTGAAGTTAGATTGCGTATATTCGCAGCCAAAATTATAAGCAAATTGATTTTACTAAGGTAGTCGAATAGAAGTTCTTTGACATGTGTCAATTTAGAAAATGGAGCTTTGAATAACTTTGAAAGTCATGTGTGGATATTAGTTATGATCTCTTTGTTTGTGGTGTAGGAAACACAGTGTTTGCAATTTATTACAGACATGTTAGAAATAATTAATTGAAATAGTAAAATTTACATCAGGGAATAAGATAAAATTCTATAATGAAGTAATTAAGCTAAATTGGAGTAAAAATTAGAAAATTAATTAGGTTTGTAATTAAATTAAGACATTATTACAGTGTTTGTGTATGTGTGTGTGTGTGTTTATTTCAATTTCACAATACAAATGTATGCATATTACATGAATAATTATCTATTTCATTATTAATTAAAGTATTTTGACATTCTATAATTCAAAATTTTTCTGTGTTTTGAAATGATTTCTCTTTGCTATTATGTATTATAAAATTTATAATTGTACTTTCAGAATGTATATTTTTAGGTAGAATTTGCAATATTAATGTGTGCAATTTTTCTTTTAAAGTTTGTTTTGCATTTATTATTTTCTATTTTTAATTTATTATTTGTATTTAATTTGAATTAAATGTAACTATTAAGTAGCTGATTTTTTTTTCTATTATTAAGTGTACTATTTTTTTTTTTTTTAATATTACAAATGTTTAGTTATATTGCTTATTTTAGAAATATATTGTATTCTGATTACAATTCTTCATTTAGTTAAAGAATATTATCAAAATGTGCTTTTTTTTTATAACTGTTAAATTTGTTAATATTTGAAAAGTTTTCTACTGTTTAGCTTGAAATTAATCAATTAGTAGAAAATCTCTACCAAGTTTTTTTCTTTTTTTTTTCAATTCTTGCCTTATCTTGTATGATTGTTTTGTGAATTTATACTGCTTTATCAACAGAAGGAAACAATACATCTTTATAAAGTACAAAGTCCTATGTTAAAAATTCAGATATATGCTCATTAACTAAAGTTTTTTTTTATAGTACAATTTTTAGAAATTATGTTTGTCTTGAGTTTATTATATTGCATTGGGGTTAACCTTTATCTTGTATGCATTGCTTTGCAAATTTTAACTAGATGACAACCATGAGAAACAAAATGTATTTACTTTAAATGAATGGAAGTGTATTTTAAAATTGTGGCATATACAATGGTAAATTTAAATATAAATATGGTAGGATGGAATAAAATGACATTAGTTATTTTCAATGGTGTAATTTGATTTTGACAATGTGCAGGTAGAAAAAAAGTGAAAAATTGACTCCTTAAATAAAGACAAGACTTGAGAATGAGATTGGTATTGAGTGTGCTGTCTAATTAAAAATGAAATCTTGTGTAATGGGTTAATGTTACAGAGCTTTTTGTGCTAACTTATGAGCTTGTCTGGTATTCTATTGGGTTTTGATTGCTCATGTATAAAGCGAGTCTTAATAAACGAAACTGCAAGCTGTTTCTCTACCAAGATGCAGTTTAAAAAAATAATCCTCTTTTCTATATTGATCTCGCAGATTTTTATTCTTTCTCCTGTTGGAACGATAGTTTTCTACAGTTGTAGCTGCAGAATTATTTTATTATCATTTTAAAATATCTTTCTCAATCTTTTAAAATGAAAAAAATAGTCTGAACTATTAAAATCATTACGAAGATTTAAAAAAAAAAAGGATGGGGAATTTGATGACCCCAGGCTAGTGAGACACTCATGCGTTTTGAATTTTTGTTTTGAAATATTTATTTCATCATGTATATTAAAAAAGAAGAGCACCAATTTTAATGGGCAGAAATCAGGTATTTCTTTATATGGAAATTGTGAGAGAAAGTATTATTAATATTTTAATTCACTGGTAAAAAAAGGAATAATTTTGAAATTTCTATTTTGTTTATATTGTGCATTATATGTTGTTCCTACTTTTCATTCTTTCTAAATTGCTGCAGTAGGTTTCTTTGCCACCAGAATTTTCAAACAATAAGTTGCTTACTTCATTTTCCATTTTGAATGTTTTTCATGAAAACCAGCTGCTATCAGATCTGCTGTCAGAACCTCCCTATGTATTTATATCCTGTATATTTTGTACTGTTATTTTTGTTTCAGTTTATGCTGGGAGTAGTAATATTGCAAGCATATCCTATTTTAGTTCTTTCATATAAGATAAAATAATTTTTTTTAAGAAAAAAATTTATACCTTTTTTTTTTTTTTTTTTTTTTTTTTAAGTTGAAGGAATTTCTCTTTTCAAGTTGAAGTAAGTCTATTGTGTAACATTTGAAGTTCAACTCATTTCTTTACTTCAACTTCATTGGCCAAGTAGTTTGTCTTAGATATGAAAATTCTTTATTTATGTTTAAATGCATTTCAGTTTGTTTTAATTCTAAAATTTTGCATGGATTGCAAATATTTGTAAAGGTGGGTTTTTTTTTTGTTAATTTTTTATCACTGTATATATATATCAAAGTGTAATAATTTTTCTGTTTTATCTTCGTTATGAGCTACATATTATTATTCAAAGTACAATTTTATTTTAATTAATGAAATATGTTTTCTATCAATTCGTATTATAAAAATCTTTTCATATTCTTTTTTATTTGAAATGGCATTTGATGAGTTGTAAGACATTGAAACATCATCGTATTTAAGAAAATTCTAAAATATCAAGTGTTTTTTATGCAAGAGTTTTAGTACTCTCAAAATTTTTACAAGTTCGTAATTACATTATTCAAGTGAATTAATTTTTATTCTCCTGAAATTTTAATATTTCACATAATTTTAGTTGTGGTATGTAAAATAAATGTATTTCATGAAGAGAAATAAGTTTGGGAAGTTCTTATTTTTCCTCCCCTTTATGGATAGTAATCATTGACTGGTTTTATAAACTTTGCATATTTAAAAAAATCATCATTTAAGTTCTTTAAAAAAATTGACAAAGAAATTGTAAGCATTTTTTTTAAAGAATGGAATATATTTTTAAATCCTGTCATTACAACTTTTTGTTTATTTACTTCCTCTATATTTTTTTCTTCTTATTTATAGTGACAGAAAAAATAAATTGGTCTCTAACCATTTGGGGGATTCTTTCTCTTAAAATACTTGTAAACTATTGAAAGGAAACCATAATTGATTGCTTTACCTGCCCTAGAAACATTTCATAACTGGGATAATCTAATTTGGTGATGTTTACAGTTTTTTTGAAGAGCTTCCCAAATAGATAGCACGAAATAATTTTATTATAAAGTGTTTGTACTTAGTTTTTACTACACAGTTGACCTAAATTGCGATAAACAAATATCTCCATTTATTACAAAGGTATACAAAGGATTATTAAATACGTGGCATTCTTCAGTATTTTATTTTAATTTATAAAATGTCTTCCGGGTAGCAGGGCCCAACTTAGTCCAATTGGTAACCGGGGCAAAAACATCCGCGGGGCCTTCTAATGTTAATTTTTTGGGGAGTAAGGGACTTAAGTGAAACTTAATGTCGTGGAACTGATCGAATTCGAACGCTTCGGATTCGATTCATTTCTTTCGTTGGTTTCTTTTTAATTTCTTACTAATATATTATTGAAATATTGTAGCATTTGAAGGTCGCGATACAAACCTGCGACTCTAGGGCCAGTAGCCAAATAACATGGCCATAATACAAAAATCGACTTTGGTATCGTAGATTTTATCTGGCTTTTAAGGTTAGCGCTACAGTACTTCCCCAGCAGTGAGTCGGCGGAGAAGCGAACGATTTGGATTGCGCCATCCATAATGGCGAGTTGTTGCTTGATTACGTGAAGTGAGTCTGACGAATAATATTCTGTGTAAAAAATTTTTGGTTACTTATCTATAGTGTATTGCCTTGGGTGGAGTTTGTACAATATATAATTTTGATTTAAAAACCACATACTATTGGTGGTATTGCTAATGTAAAGAAGAAGAAAGAATACTGCTGCGTCAGATACCTGTCTTCATTCTGTCACGTGGAGAAAACATTTATTTATTTTTATTTCTAGCATTCATTCCTGTTGTTATTTCAAGACTATGCATTTTTATAATTTTCGGTCTATATCTTCATACATTCATTTTTATCG
>JAOUZG010041855.1:93319-140959 GCA_026289955.1 Argiope argentata
ATATATATATATATATATATATATATATATATATATAATTAGTTTTATAATTAGAAACCTAAGCCTACTCAACATGGAAAGAGACACGGTGGCTTGGAGAAAACCGCCGTCCTTGACATCTGGAAGCGGTTCAAAATTAGAGGTTCGTCCCAAAATCGGCCTAGTGTTGCTTTACAACGGGACCTTAATATAACTAAACAACTCAATATGAGAAAGTCACATCTTCATATCTCTTATTATTAAAAATATGAGGAAGGGGATCTGAAAGTTATTACATAAAAATAATTTATTTCATTTCGGCATTGGAACATAGTGTAAGATCTGTCAAATGACGAATGTAATTAGATTAATATATTATCTGAGGAGCATTAATTCAAACATTATACTCTGCTAGTCCCCTTAAACCTCAATTATACAGAAATCATTTCTATATCTAAAATTTATTGACAAAACCAAAAATTACTTTTACTTAGACTAGAAACTGTCTATTGCCAATTTTTATATCATATGAAATGAATGTCTTCTGTGAGTATTTGAATGTGAAATAAATATCAAATCGAGCCTTCTCTAAGCACGGGCCAGTTCCGAGAGCTATTTCGTGACATTACTTCTGCGTACAATCTGTTTGGGGGAGTGAGACCCTTGGCAGTTTGTTTGTCATAACTACTAAATTAAAATTTCTAATTTATTCAATTTTGACCTTCTCGTATACGTAATAAACTTCTAAAATTTCGAATTCGAAATTTTGTTACATTTTTACATTTTATTCTTGCGTGAGTTCGAAAAACACATTTTTGGAAAATGCCCGACTGTATGTTTGTCACAAAGGTAACTCAAAAATAGTTGGAGCTAGAGGGATGAAATGAATTTGTAGATTCAAATTTTGTACTAATTTCGTTTAGCGAGGTCTGTCTTTCCCGTTCTTTGAATTTAAGTTCGTACGATAACTACAAAACGAAGATATCTAAATGGATAAAATTCGTTAGGTGGTATTAACATTTATAGTCTAGATTTCATTCAAATTTTGAGGCAAACTCAACTGAGCGTTGGCTGTCTGTCTTTTCTTTCAGGAATATATGAATGCTGTAGCTCAAAAATGCACTGACTTAAATATATCAAATTTGGTATAAGATTATTTTTAATTTAATTTTATTTATTTATTTTTTACTGTAAGTGTAGTTTTATGTCAAATTTTGGTTTCTGATTTTTTTATCGGTTTTTGATACCTAACTCAAATCCATTTAACTTGAATGAAAATGTCTGTAAGTGATTTAAACGCTCGCCTGATTTGTTATAAATCTATTGAATTTTGCCGAGGCATACTTCATTGAGAAAAGCAAAAATCGAACAGCTGATTTGGTCCTCTCTCCTCCACGAGACTTAAATTGGTTGGTTTAGAATAGCGGTATACACATCACTAGGTGTTAGATGAGGACTTCCGAGGCCTTTGATTGAGTGGTATGCGGTTGTTTAATCCATCGGTGAAGGAGATGTTTGTCGAGATAATTTCGCACGTTGCCCGACCAGTGTGGTGGTGCTCCCTTTAATTGGAGAATGAAGTTGTCAACATCCTTCTACAAAATGTTACTACAATTATAGATTAACATATTTAAAAAAAGTTTCAGAGTTGACTAAGGCATTTGCATACGGGGCACTTATCCCAGGTCCCACATCAGTAGTTTACGTTCCGATTTTGAACTTTTTTTATAACATTGATTTTTTAAAAAATATTGAGGGGGCTCCAATGAAATTTTTGCCCCTGGCCCTAATTAAACTGTCGAACCCTGATAAGTGAATAAAGTAAGAGTTGATTCGTGTAAAAAGAGGGGCCGCACCGTTTCTTTCTGGACACAGCACAGAACACGTTTACCTTAAGGAAATTTCATGGCTATTTTCTGAATTTATTGTACTCTGCTCCCTAAAAGACAACGTAGTGCTTGGTCTAGCCTTCCCATTGGCGTGAAATTTTTCTTCATAGTTGAAAACTAAGGCATCGGGACAATCGTCACTTTCAAAACGAAGCTGTACATCTTATCAAAATCGAACGGGCTTCTGTTTATCATAGTAATTCAGATTTTTGCGACATCACCATTTTGTGTGGAATCATTTTCAACTTCTTTTTCAAAATTTTTCAGGCACAGGGTTCAGAAATCGGCTCTTCAAAACTTCTTCGTTGAATGCAGGTGAAAAATCCGTTGACGACTTCTTTCGACACAGTCGGCCGTTCAGGACTATTGCTTTTGCACAAGTAGACCGTAGTTTTGAATTTTTCAGGCCATTCATTGATAGCTTTTCTAGTGGTTACCAGATAGATTTTTTTAGATAGATGGATAGCCTTTCTAGTTGTTGTAGATAGTTTTTTTATATATAGATGGATAGATTTTCTAGTGGTTGTAGATAAATGAATAGATTTTCTAGTGGTTGTAGATAGATGAATAGATTTTCTAGTGGATGCGGATAGATTTTTTTACATAGATGGATAGATTTTCTAGAAGTCGCCGTGTCTGCAAAAGTTGCAGAATTCGTTAAATTAAAGTGCGCTGAAGGTAATTTTCACTGACATTTCAACTTACTAGTTACACGACCCACACGATTTTGACTGCGTCTCTTTCGTCAGGGCCGAGATACAAACTTTTATTTCTATATTTTTAAATTCCACAGGTTTCCTTTTCAATAGAATCTTCTGAATGCGCATTTTAAAATTCGGTTCCTTATAGCTTCAGTAAGGTTTAATGAATGCATATTTTTCCTACCCTAATTGTAACAATATTATAGTGCAATATTTAATATAATATGTAAAACTACATTTCATTATTGCAGAAAATTGATTTGAATTTTTTA
This sequence comes from Argiope argentata, assembly GCA_026289955.1. Classification (NCBI taxonomy): domain Eukaryota; kingdom Metazoa; phylum Arthropoda; class Arachnida; order Araneae; family Araneidae; genus Argiope; species Argiope argentata. Next base: position 96,161 of record JAOUZG010041855.1, read on the forward strand.
AAAAAATAATTTACGAATACTACCTTTTTTTAATGAGGTAGTAATCGTAAAAAGTTTTATTGAGTTTTAAATAATAGGGTTTGAAAGTGATATACTTTGAAATATGGTTCTTTATATAAATAATTAGTAAGTTATACCGTAAGATATATTTTCTTTGAATTGTTTTGAAAATATGCTTTTGAGGGTAAAAATTTATGGGATTTACTTTTCAGGTTAATGGAAACAACGAAATGAACAAATTTGTTGCTTCTAAAACTCAAGTTGAATGTATGAACAATGAGCATTAAAGATGTTCTCTGATCTCATCAGCTCGTTAATATTGTAGTAATTCTATTTAATGATATACAATAGAAATCGGTAGTTCTCTTTAGAATATCCCGCTAATTTTTCTACAATATTTATAATAATCTAAAGTATTATTTTATCAAAATTTCATGATACTACAAAACATACACCTTTCATTTTCATACGAATGAATTTTTATGGAGCGTCATTTGAAAAGACGTTTGCTAATGCATGTGGAAGAAAACTTGTTTTGTGTTTTGTGCACAAAAGAATTAATTGATCAACGCAGTTTGATTGGAAATCTATGCAAATTCATGAACTAGAAACCAGCAAGATGTGTAATGCATCGTTTTTCCCCATAAGAGAGCTTAAAGCTGTCTTTATTACCAAATGCAGAAGAAAAGCCATGTGCCTGCAATATGTGCACTCAAAAATTTTCCAACCAAGAAAATTTAGAGACACATTTATTGATGCATTCAAAAGAGAAACAATGTTTGTGATATGTGCAATAAAACATTTGCTGTCCTTTTAAATTTTACAATTCATTTACTGACTCATTCAAAAGAGACACCGCATGTCTGCAAACTGTGCAATAAAATATTGTCCACCCGAAGCAATTTAAACAAACATTTGCTGACGCATTCAAAAGAAAGACCGCATATTTGCAATCTGTGCAATAAAGTGTTTTCCTTTATTTTGTTTTATCTTAATTCAAAAGTACTTCAGAATAAATTTAAAAAATATCGATTAATTAACAACATTTAATTTTAAATGCATCAAACTTTCAGAAAATAAGCAGAATCGTTTGAAATAATCGCTTAAAAATAGGTTAAGCATAACTTCATTAGCGGGAGGAAAGGGGGGGGAATCGAAGTTTTACTCACTTGTCGATGGAGAAGTGAAGATTTTTGGCGAGGTAAATTTGTAATTAATTAATAAAAAATTAATGAATTAAAAAACTGAAATTACTGAAAAAACTGTATTAATATCAAGTGTCATCCACTACAAGTTTTTAAAAAATGCATTTGAACTTGAATGGATAATAAAAAGGATTTTAGTAACAATTGAAAATTTGAACAAGAATATATATATATATATATATATATATATATATATATATATATACAGTAACAATTTTAAAAGGTATATAGCAAATTGCCAATTTTCATGATTAATTAGAAAGATACACAAATGTATTAAGAGAGCGTGTATGCTGCTATTCCTAAAGGCATAGTGGAACATAGATGAATAAAAATAATAAATAAAGAAACAGAAGAATCAAGAGAGAAAAAAATATATATAAGTGAAAAAAGGAGAAATCTAGCCCGATGACTTTCTCAATTGTCACCATCAAGCAAGGATTCCAATAAAAAGTGGAATTTTTTTCTGTAAATATTTAGACAATTGTTTAAAAACTTAACTCTTTTATGACCTGAAAAATTCCAAATTTTAAAGTAAAAGAGAGCCATCAATTTTTAGCATATAAAAACAAATGACAATTAGGAAAAAGGACAAAAATAGACAAAACTCACAAATTAAAATTCTAGAATGAAAAAAAAATATATAACAAAGTACTAAATACAATAAAAAACAAACCAATATTAGCAAAAGAACAAGTAAGAAAATAAGAAGCGTAAAACATACCATTAAGTGAGAGATGTGCACCCAAGCAGTGCTAAAGAACAAATGAAACAGACTGGAAGAGATTGGGGCGAGTGCCAATCAGGAAGGAGATACAGGAAGAGAGCCGTCTGGGCCAATCAGAGAGTAGCTTAGGTCGTCAACACCCCCCCCCACTCCCGAGACGAAGACCGAAGATTTAACTAAGGAGTGTGTTGATAATTCAATTTCGGGCTTTTTTAATTCTAAATATTTAAAGTTTTTCTATGTTTACATTCTCATGGATAGAGAGCAAATATAGGGAGAAGATTATTAATATAATAAAGTTAATTGTGTTTTCCTATGATTTTTAGAAGCACGGGAAAGTCGTTTTGAAATTGGATGCAAGTGTAGATTTTAACGCAGAAGCAAGTGCATAGCGGACATCGGGGTATATAAAAATTATCTTCTTTAAAATTGTTAATTTATTGTAAAAATTCTGTGCCTACTAGTGGGTTAGTCGAAGAAATCTAAACCTTCTTTTATTCAAATTTCAATGTTACAGTAATTTCTTGGAAATTCATTATTGACTAGATTTTTTTTAAAACAATCTGTAGCTTATATATATGATCTTTTATTATTACAAATATTTTTAATTGTGTTAAATTGTGAAAAGATTATATTTTTGAAAATTTTTGTGTTTAAATTAGAATTATAAATGCAAAGTTTTATTATTTTAAAATTGAATTCGTCTCTATTGTCGTATAAACCCACCAGTGTTTTACCGTTAGCAATTTTAATTTTTAAATCAAGATAATTAGCTTCGGTTAGTTTTTCATTTGTTTTATTTAGAATTAATTCTTTTGGATAGCAGTTTGTTACTACATTCTTATTCTCTACGTTAATTAGCAGGAGCTCATTTATGTACCTCCATCCGTTAATTAAGTTAAGCTTAATGATTTTTTTCTCATAGTGATGTAAAAAATATTTGCTTGGGCACTTGAAAAAGACGTTCCCATTGGTATACCTTTTATTTGTTTATAAAAATTAATTCCATTAGGAATGTAATTTTCAGTAATATTAAATTTGCATAATTCCAACCAGTTATTTTAGTTAGGGTTAATTTAATAAAAATATTATAACTAATATATATATATATATATATATATATATATATAGCTGTCATGAGAGGTGCTTGATGAGCGAGGTTTGACTATAATTCATCAAGTAATGACGGCATTTGTTTATTAAAAGTTGCATATGATATATTTTAAAAAAGCCTCTTTAGCCCTGTGCAGCTCTTATCTCCACTACTTGAAACGCCTATCTTCACTCGCTCCTAAAATTATTAAATTCAATTATAAGTGAAAAGAAAATTACAATTCACTTTTAACTTTTTTAAATAATGGATAATAATTTAAATCCAGCTGATTCATAATTTTCAGCTATAGAATCGTTTTTTTTTGTAATTTTATTTTAAATCGGTAATGTGGACCATTAAAAAGTAATGTATAAGTAATTTTATGATTATAAAGCTCATTTCTGGTGTTAATATGCGTTGTATTCTATTGAAGCATTTCTTCTCACAGCGAGCATAGTTTTGTCCTTTCGCCGATGCAACGCGTTTTTCTTTTTAAAACTCTATTATAACAATAAAATTTTAAAATTTATCTGGAAAGAATACCGAGTTGAATAATTCAAAAGTTAAATAAATCGCAAACTCCCCCCCACACCGCTTTTTTTTACTCTAATCATATTTAACCATTCTGTCATTGGTGACCATTGTAAAATACCTGAGCGTGAACAAAATCAAGGTGTAAAGCATCTTATACGAAACGCAGTTTCCGAACTTTTACCACTTTTCTGCAAAAAAGCGGTGTTTCCGCACCTTTGTGGAACGTGACAATGATCTGTTATTTTTTTCTTGACATGGTTCTGGTTTAAACAGATATATTTTCTTTTAACATGTGAAATCCAATGAAAACGAACATAAATATTGCAGCGATATGAAAATAATAGTAATAAATTTTTGGAAATCTTTTGAATTTTGTTGAAAGTCTTACCATCAAGAAAAGTCTGTGATGAAGAAATTGGTTATTGTCAGTCTCTTAATATGCCAACAATTATATAATTAACATATTCAAAAAAATAATAATAAGTGGCAGAATCTGACTAAGGCAGGGGCATACGAGGCAGTTGCCCCGGGGCCCCATATTTGAGGGGCTCCCAAATCGAATAGAAGGTTTAGTTTACATTCTTGTTTTTGATGATTTTTTTTTGCTATTGATTTTAAAAATCAAAAAAGATTGAGGGGGCTCCAATTAAATTTTTGCCCTTGGCCCTAATGAAGCTGTCGAACCCTGATAAGTGGCTAAATTAAGAGTTAATTCGTATAAAAAGAGGGGCCGCACAATTTCTTTCTGGACACTGCACAAAACACATTTGCTTTAAGGAAATTTCATGGCTATTTTCTGAATTTGGGATACTCTCAAAAGACAGCGTAGTGCATGTCTAGCCTTCCCACTGGAGTGAAATTTTTCTTCATCGGGAAAACTAAGGCATCGGGACAATCGCCACTTTCAAAACGAAGCTGTACAACGTATCAAAATCGAAAGGGCTTCTGTTTACCAAAGTAATTCAGATTTTTGCGACACCGACACTTTGTGTGCAGTCATATTCACTTGGTTTCTTAAATCATCTTGCTACTGGATTGAGAGAGCTCCACTTCACGAATTTCTTCCAGAAGTAATTCCCTCAGACTTTGTTGAATGCAATTGTTGAATTTCTTCATAGAAAATGGCTTATAAAGATTTCTTTTTTATATATATTATTTCTAAAAGAGGAGTTGTGGTTGTTCACATGAATCAAAAACTGTTGAAATCAGACGGTTTGTGTGGCGTGTGGCTCACTGAGGCTCCTTAATATTTGAGATATCCACAGTGAATTTCTCCGAATTTGCCAAAGGATATAAGGTTATAAAGGAGACTTTGAAATACTATAGCAACCTTGTCCTATGTCTGTCTGTTTGCATTATTTGCTGAATAGAAGGTACTATCGTTCGGAAAACGGAGGATCCTGATTTAAAAAGTTCTGTTTGGCTCACCTTTAAAGTTATCAGATATTTGGGAAACAGCAGGAATTTAAGTTGGCACTATTTTTTATCAAGGTACTTGGATTCATAGCCGATCTTCAAGTGTTTAAACCTTGACGAAATGCAAAATCCAATAGTGAAAATCTTAAATATTGGTTCCATAACAGTGTTCTTTCTGCGAGCTGTCAGAAGTATTGAAAATTTGTACATCAGCTTTCAAACGGACCTGCAATAAATCATACCAGTATTCTAAATATCTTCTTTAGTATAAACAAGCTTAGATGGTCATATTTCTGTTCAGCTTTCTCTAGATAATTTTGGAAGTTGCCCCTAGATGGAGCCACAGGAAACGAGGAACTGCTTTAAAAATGTTTTATTCATTAATTACTTTAGTTTATTTTTAGTTTTATTTAATTCAATAATTCCTGATGTATTTTTTTCCTTGTAAATCTTCATGTTTTAGTTAGTTACTTTTATTCTTTAAGTTGACTGCGTACTGCTCATATTGTATATATAAGAGGCTGTTGTGAAGTCGATGACGTGTCATTTTGGGAATAAAGTCGAGCTTTGTTGGAGTGAGGAATAATTCTTATTTGTGTTTTCTGGTGGTTTTTTTTATTCTTATATGTCTAGCGCTAAAGGGTATACAGTCCGCTCTTTATAGCAGAATCTGTGATGTCATTCTTCAAAGGTGGTCCGTCGATCCAGGAAAGATAGTTAAGAAATATATTCTGAAATTATTAAAAATTAAATATTTGGTGCTTAATTGAAGTTACTGCTAAAAATTTTAAAACGTTGAATTTTGAATTTGTTATCAAATATGGCGACAAAAATAGTTAAATTAAAATCAAAACGAGCTATTCTTAGGTCCGCTGTGACAAGCTTGAAAATAAAGCAACTAGAATTTTGGAAACTGATCCGCTAGATATTCAAGAATTAAAAATTTCTAAAATTCAATTAATAGAGAAACAAAATCAATTAAAAGAAATAGATAATCAAATTGATGAATTTGGAAGAGTTAGAGAAAGAACTTGAAGATAGCAAGAGATATTTTGAAAAATTCATTAGAATAAGTTGTCAAATAGATGCGAAATTAGAATTTTCGTTGTCTGAGAATAGTAAGATGCATGTAAATGCTAGTAATAGTGAGTCTATGTTAATGTAAAAACAAAGCGTAAATCTTCCCAAATTTGATTTACCCAATTTTAGTGGTGCTTTGGAAGATTGGATCAGTTTTAAACAGATATTTGTAACCACTATTCATGAAAATTCGAAACTTTCCGATTTACAAAAACTTCAGTATTTAAAATCATGTGTTGTTAGCACAGCAAGTAAGCTCATAAAGGGCTTTCCAATAACAGAAGCCAGTTATAAAGAGGCTTGGGGAACATTAATTTCGGGATTCGATGATAAAAAGAATCTAGCATATGCTCAGTTAAATAAGTTCTTTAATGCCAAACCTTTGAAGCCTAATTGCAGAAAATCAATTCTTGATTTATTAGATAATTTCAGTGAAGCTATACGTAACTTAAAGTGTTTAGACTTTGAATTTAATTCTTTTGTTGATTTAATTCTTGTACACAATGTTCAATACAAATTAGATGATAATTTAAAACGGCAATGGGAATTATCCTTAGATAATGATTCGTTTCCCACCTATGAGAAACTTATTTTATTTCTTGAAAAATAAGCAAGAAGCTTGCAAGATGTATCGGATAATTTTTCTAAAAGTGAAAATAAACAAAGGGTAGGTCTTAAAAAATCTGTAGCTAATCCAGTTATCACCAACTCTGAAGTTAAGTCGCATAATTCGATTTGCCCTGTATGTGCGGAATTGCATGCTCTTTTCAAGTGTCCACAATTCCTCAAAAGGTCTGTTGAAGACAGGTGGACTACCGTGAAGACTAAAAAGCTTTGTATTAACTGTTAGAAATAATCATTTTGTTAACAAGTGTTTAATTTCTACAAAATGTAGACATTGTGGTTCTAAACATCACACTCTTCTTCATTGTGAGAAGTCGAGTAGTAACTATCCACATGTTAGTGAAAATAATATTATCAATCAAAGACAATCTGCTGTTATATCTAGTTGTTTAACCAGTACTCAAACTTTGTTATCTACTGCTATGATTCTTGTGAAATCAAATAATGGACAATTTGTCCCATGTAGAGTGCTGGTGGATTCAGGCAGTCAAACGAGCCTTATTTCAAGTGCTTGTGCTAATAAATTAGGGTTACCAGTGAAAACCACAAACCATAGAATTTCAGTTGTAAATAATATTGTAGCCGAAACTGCTCTTTTTGAAGTCCATATTGTGTTTAAGTCATATTATTGTAGTGAAATATTTGATGTAGACGCTTTAATTGTTAACAATGTGTCTGTAAACCTTCCTAATTTTGTTATTCAAAACTCATCGTGGGCTCATCTGAAAGGTCTACAGTTAGCAGATCCAAAATTCCATGTCTCTAGTCCTGTTGATATGTTGCTTGGTGCAGATTTATTTCCTCTCATAATGTTAGGACAGTCAATTCTAGGACCTAAGGGATCAATCCTAGGACCTATCCATGTGCCTTAAATAGTAAACTGGGATAGTTACTTACGGGAGTCATTCATTCAAATCCTTCTCAGAAGTCTAGAACGGTCCTTAGTTGTCATGCTACAATCCAGTTGGCTTATGATCTTCAGAAATTTTGTGATATTGAATCCCTTCCTGATATTACCCTAGTTCACAGTTCTGAAGAACTATATACCAAAACGGTTTCACGAACTCAATCTGGACGATACATGGTAGATCTGCTTTTCAAAGAAGTTCCAAATTTGGGGGATTCAGAAACCAATGCCTTAAAACGTTTCTATTTACTTGAATCCAAGCTTAGTAAAAATCCTAATTTTAAAGAGCAATACCATGCTTTTATGCAAGAATACATTGAACTGAATCATATGGAACCAGTTCCGAAATCTAATCTTGACTCTGAACATTATTTTTACTTACCTCATCACGGTGTTGTGAAAGAGGATAGCACAACCACTAAACTAAGGATTGTCTTCGATGCCTCAGCTAAAGGTACCACAGGGCATTCCTTAAACGATTTTCTTGAAATCGGCCCAAAATTACAACCCGATTTATTTAAACTTCTCATCAAGTTTAGATCCTTTCCCATAGCTTTGACAGGAGACATCGCCAAGATGTATAGACAGATTTTAGTTAATCCTCAGCAAATTGATTTTCAGAGAATCTTTTGGCGATTCAAGCCACATGATCCAATCATTAGCTATCGCTTGTTGACGGTAACATATGGCACAGCATGTGCACCTTTCGTAGCTATAAGAACATTACATGAATTAGCAAAAGACTATTCTCAGTCAATTCTCAGTCACTAGCAAAGACTATGCTCAGTCAATTCTTGAAAACTTTTATGTTGATGACTTTCTAGGAGGCGCATCTTCAATTGATTCAGCAAAACAGTTGGTTGCAGAACTAAATCATGCCTTAAGTCAAAGTGGGCTTCCAATGTACCTGCAGTCATTCAAAATCTTCCCGAGGAGTTTAAGTCTACTGAACAAAATGTAAATATTTCTGCAGATTCATCTCAAAAAATTCTAGGTCTTGTGTGGAATTCGGCAGAAGACTTATTGAAAATTCATTTTAGTAATATGAAGTCAGTACATACGAAACGAGAATTGCTATCTATGATAGCTCGAATTTTTGATCCTCTTGAGATTATAGCCCCTACAACAATCATGCTCAAGATCATGATGCCAAGACCTTTGGAAAGGTAATATTTCTTGGGATGGTCAAGTCCCCGATTCTATTTCGAAAAATTGGGAGGACTTAAGTTCTCAAATTGATCTTTTAAAATCGATTAGTATACCTAGATACTTGAACTGCTTAAGATCATCAGAGCACCAGACAGAAATTCACGGGTTTTGTGACGGTTCTGGCAAAGCTTATGCTGCAGTGGTATACCTTCGAACTTTGTCTTCTAATGGTGACATTTCAGTAACCTTTGTTGCTGCAAAAACTAGAGTAAATCCGTTAAAGCATGTTACTCTTCCCAGAATTGAGTTATGTGCTGCTTATGTGCTTGCGCAATTATGTTCAACAGTTATTGATTCTTTACCCTTTAGTATAAATAGATTGTATTTGTGGTCAGATTTTCAGATCGTTTTGAATTGGATAGATTCTCCCCCCCCCCATCAAGGGAAACCAATTCGTTACAAATCGTATACATAAAATAAAATCACTTGCTTCACAAGCAGTGTGGACATACGTCAATAGTTCTTCGAATCCTGCAGACTGTGCCTCAAGAGGCATGCTGCCAAGAAGCCTTGTTCATCACAAGTTGTGGTGGCACGGGCCTGAATGGCTTAAGTCTCACTCGGACTTACCTTTATTTATAATAAAATCTTCAAAGAATTCAACAGAAATTTCTAAGGAAATTTTAAGTTATGCTGCAATGTCAAATAACAAAACTTTTCCCGACTTTTTACTGAAATTTTCTTCTTATTCAAGACTCACTAGAATCCTTGCATTGTGTTTAAGGTTTATTTATAACTCTCGTCAATGCAATCGTAATTCGAGAAACCGTGGACTTCTGACTACATCAGAAATTTTGAATGCCACGGTGTGTGTTCTCAAATTAGTCCAAGAACAAGAACCGTCTCTGGAACTTAATTTACTTAGGAAAAATCAACCTTTACCCTCTAACAATAAATATCTGTCACTAAACATATTTTTAGATGACCAAGGTCTAATCAGGGTAGGTGGACGGTTAGCCAGACATCAGTCACTTAGTCAAGATCAAAAGTTTCCAGTACTCTTACCCAAAAATCATTTCATCACAAAATTAATCGTTGAGAAATATCATAAGCAATATTTCCATACTGGTCCACAATTAATTCTTTCGTTGATTAGACAAAGGTATTGGATACCAAATGGACACTCCTTTATTCGTCAAGTTTTGAATGACTGTCTTTTGTGCAAACGCTTGAGAAAACAAGCTTGCCAGCAACTTATGGGAGAATTGCCAGTCGAAAGAATAACTCCTTCCCGACTTTTTTTTAAGGTTGGCTTAGATTATGCCGGCCCACTCATCACGAAACCAAATTTACCTAGATCCAAAACGAGATTCAAGTCCTATATTTGTGTTTTTGTCTGCATGAGCACGAAAGCTATTCATTTAGAGGCTGTTTCAGATTTATCGTCTGTTGCATTTTTGGCAGCTCTCAAGAGATTTGTTGCACGCCGAGGACTGCCCTCCGACGTGTATAGTGACAACGGAAAAAATTTCAAAGGTGTTGCCAATTATCTTAAGCAACTATTCCAAATCATTCGTTCTGAAACCATTCAAAATTTTGCAACCAGTCACTTCATTCATTGGCATTTTATTCCGCCATATTCCCCTCACTTTGGTGGACTTTGGGAAGCAGCCATTAAGCTGACCAAAACTCATCTAATCAAAGCATGTAAAACCACCATTCTCAATTTTGAAGAGCTCACGACCCTTCTCTGTCAAATTGAAGCGTGTTTAAACTCCAGACCCTTAACGCCATTTTCTTCAGATCCATCAGATGTCAGAGCCCTTACTCCAAGTCATTTCATCATAGGAGTTCCACTCTTAGAGAGTCCTGAAAGGAAAAACTCATCAAATCTTACTTTGTCTTCTCGTTGGACTTTAATTCAACAAATGAAACAAGAATTTTGGAAGCGGTGGTCAAGAGACTACTTGCATCATTTACAAAATAGACCGAAATGGATCACTCCAAGAGCTGATCTTAAGATCGGTGACCTAGTTGTAATTCATTATCCACAAGCTCCACCTCTTCAATGGAAGTTAGGTAGAATTAGTTGTACCCATCCAGGACCTGATCTTCGAGTACGAGTAGTCAGCATTCGGACTCAAGATGGTGAAATTCAGCGTCCTATCTCTAAGGTCACTCTTCTTCTCCCGGCGGGGGAGAATGTTCAGCTTTCTCAAGATAATTCTGGAAGTTGCCCCTAGATGGAGCCACAGGAAACGAGGAACTGTTTTAAAAAATGTTTTATTCATTAATTACTTTAGTTTAATTTTAGTTTTATTTAATTCAATAATTCCTGATGTATTTTTTTCCTTGTAAATCTTCATTTTTAGTTAGTTACTTTTATTCTTTAAGTTGACTGCGTACTACTCATATTGTATATATAAGAGGCTGTTGTGAAGTGATTACGTGTCATTTTGGGAATAAAGTCAAGTTTTGTTGGAGTGAGGTAATAATTCTTATGTTTGTTTTCTGGTGGTTTTTTTTAAAAAAATTCTTATATGTCTAGCGCTAAAGGGTATACAGTCCGCTCTTTATAGCAGAATCTGTGATGTCATTCTAAAATTTCTATTCCAGGAAAAATTCTATCCACCAACATGCTAGCGAAAACTTTCGATTAGCTAAAATATAGTTACATTGATCGCTGTGAACTGAACTAAATCAAAAGACTGGTTTAAAAATTTCATTCACAATGAAAATGCTGAAGTGTAGAAATTATAAGCAGTAAGAACTTTACTGGGATGAAAGATGGCATGAATGGATTGAAGAATTATTGCATAAGTATTTTTGGACTGAATTGAGACAGTAATTAACTGTTTCACTGCATAATTTTTCTACATAATCTGATTGCAACTCACAAAATGTAGAGTTTAGTATGAAATTCTTTGTTTTTATTTTTCGAAAAAGGCAAGATTTTAATCTTATTGTCTTAAATTTATATTTCGATATTTGTAATTTTTTAAACTTATTGCTGCTGAATTTTTAATTTCCTTAATGATATATAAATAAAAATGAATCGCTAAATGTGTAAACATTTGGCGATTAAGCTCAAAACTTGAAAACAGCTCGACTGATTCGGCTATTTTTCTTTTAAATATTTTGTTAAGACGCGAGGAAAGTTCTTATAGAGAGAAAAAACGGAAAAATTGCGAGGAAAATAGTAAAAACGTCACTTTTTTTACTCTCCCGCCTAACATCTTCAATCCCCCCCCCCCTCACACGCATTAATGAGGTTAGGCTTAACATGTTTTCAACTGATTATTTCAAACGATTCTGTTTATTTTTTTAGGGTTTGGTGCATTTAAAATTAAACATTGCTAATCAATCAATTTTTTTTCATTCTGTATTACTTTTGAGTTAAAAGAAAACAGAATAAAGGAAGTAAGAAATCTCTAATCTGCATAACGTTATCCCATCTGTTGTAGAAAATCCATGCATTTAATTTGCGTCATTTGGCGTTGAAAATTCACACATATATAGTGTGCTGTAATTGTCGACAATTGTGTTTTCATTATAATTTAAAGTTAAAAAATTATATGTATAATACTGTTGTAGCATCACAATCTCGATTGATAAATAAAATAGTCCAGACTTCATTTTAAAGAAATACGGACTTGATTTTAGTTTTGCTTTATTTCAGGTACGCTCTGTAAATACATTGTCGCGGGTAAAAGCTAATATTCAGCATAAAAGCAAATATTTTATTTAATATAGCATTTCCTAATGTTATTATTCTCAAGTTCCAAAGTGTTAATGTTCCGAATGTTAATATTCTTAAGAAATACAGTCTTGGAACTAAGTTCCTACATTCTTCAATTTTCTAACATAATACCATTTTTTTTTAAAAAAAATCAGATTTATCTTTTAAAAATAATTATGTTTTATTTGTTATAGTTATGACTTTAAATTTTCGTTTCTGAGATTCAGTTAGGACATCTCAATTTGTGTAACTTAAAAAAATATGCCATGATATTAAATTTTTTTTAACAATTGACAATGCTTTTCTTTTGTGAATCATGAATGGAATAATGCTTAGTAATTATCCAATGTATAGTTCCAATGTATAGTCACCAATGTTTAATATTAGCCCCCCTTCCTCACCTTCATCATAACATTTTCGATGGTGAGCAGGAGGGGGACGAATGACTGAGATTGTGGTTTGAAAAAAGTAGGTGCTCATGATGCTTTGGTATTTGCATTGGATCCATTTTCTGTAAGTTCGCCTCTGTTGCAGCCTTAATAAATACACAATTGTCAAGGGTTCCAAATATTTATGTCCAATTTAATGTGCTTGAATGAAACAAACTATTTGTAAAAAGCATGCTTTTGATTCATTATTCGTAGTTATTATTTACGTAGATTTATTTAATTTGAATGACAATGGATGCTTGCATAATTTGCTGCAGATTAATTGATTTTCATGCAAAAATATTTCTTCAAAAATGGTGTGTACATTTATTTTGATGCTTTTGTTTATTAAAACTGAAATTTGTAATTTTTCAGGATTAACTTCCGAAACTGTATGTTTATTATTATTATTATTATTATTATTTTTTTTGAATCTCTATTTTTAAATTCGACGGCTTGCTTTGGTGATAGAATCTTCTAATTGCATATCATGAAATTTTGCAATTTACACCTTTATTAAGGTTTAATAAATACATATCTTTCTTACTTTAATTTTAACAATATCGCTGTTCAATTTTTAATATATGTAAAACTACACCACTTTTCTGTAGGAAAATTTATTTCATACATTTATTTTCATGCCTCTTCGAATCTTAAATTTTCTTAATATGTTTAGAAATAGATACATAGAAGTGCTGTTCTTTATATGCATAATTCCTAAACATGATTAAAATATATTTTCATTGAAAATTATTTTTAAATTGTTCTGAATAGGTATAGATATAATTTAAGAATAGATATTAATGTAATTTATTTTTCAGGTTTATGTAAACAGCAAAATGAACAAGGGCTTCGCTTCGAAAACTGTAAGAGGAATGCATTAACAATGGATATTAAAAGTGCCCCTTCATCGCCATCATTAATTATGTATGGTAAATGATTTACTTTACAATAAAGCTTATAGTGTGATCAACTCATTAGTATTGAAAAGACAATATATAAGTGACATATAAAATTGATATATAAAATGGAAGTATTTAATTCTCTTACGAATATTCTGCTGTTTATGAAAAATAGGGACCGTCTAACTGCTATATCTATAATATATATATTAGATCTTTGTATCGTCAGTAATATTTCATGATGCAACAAGATAAAAGCCTTGCACTCTTGTACTGATGATTTTTTATTGTTAAAAATAATTTGAAAAAACATTTGTTGGCGCAACCTGATGGAAAAACTATTTTTACATTATGTGCACTAAAGTGTCGTATGATCAACAAGTTTGATTCGAAATTTATGCAAACACGTGAAAGGAAAATCTTCAAGATGTGCAGTGCAGCATTTGCCCCACAAGAATGTTTAAAACCGCGTTTATTAAAAGATATGAAAGAGAAATCTTTTGCTTGTGATACGTGTTTTAAAGTGTTTACAAGACAAAAAGGTCTAAAAGAACATTTAATATCGCATACAAATGTGAAACCGCATGTTTGTGAAACATGCAATAAAGCATTCCTATATAGAAATGGTTTAAACAGACATTTACTGACGCATACGAAAGAGAAGCCATTTGTTTGTGAGATATGCCATAAAGCTTTTTCTTCTCAGGGAGGCTTGAAAGTGCATTTAAGGAGACACGGGGATGAGAAACAGAATGTTTGTATGATATGCAATAAGGCATTTTTTGAAAGCTATAGTTTAAGGAGACATTTACGGACGCATACGAAGGAGAAACCGTACGCTTGTGATGTGTGCTGTAAGGCATTTTCCGACCAAGGACATTTGAAGTCCCATTTACTGACGCATGCGGACGGGGAAAAGCATGTTTGCGACGTGTGCAATAAAGAATTTATAACACAGTCAAAATTAATGTGCCATTTAAAAAGGCATACAAATGAGAAACCGCATATTTGCGAAATATGCAATAAAGCATTTCCTTATCTAATGGATTTTAACAGACATTTACTGACGCATACGAAAGAGAAGGCATTTGTTTGTGAGATATGCCATAAAGCTTTTTCTTGTCGGGGAAAGCTGAATGTTCATTTACAGAGACACACGAACGTGAAGCCACATGTTTGTGACGTGTGCAATAAGGCATTTTTTAATAGGTCAGATTTAAGGGTACATTTACGGACGCATACCAAGGAGAAACCGTTTATTTGTGATGTGTGCAATAAGGCATTTTCTCACAGTCAAAGTTTAAAGGGACATCTGCGGACTCATACGAACGAGAGACCTTATGTGTGTAATGTATGCAGTAAGGCATATACTAAACTAGGAAGTTTAAAGAAGCATTTGCGGACGCATACGAATGAGAAACCTGTATATTTGTGATACATGCCTTAAATCATTTTCCATACCAAACTATTTAAAGGCACATTCAAAGTGTCATACGAATTACAGAAAGTATATGTGTGATGTGTGCAATAAAATCCTCTCTGTGAAAGGAACTTTTTAAATCCCATTTACTGATACACAATAAAGAAAAAACCACATCTTTTTTTATGTATGCAGTAATATTATCGTCGACACAATTCAAGGAATCATTTACTGACCCATGTGAATCCGCACCTCCATACTTGAAGCATTTGCAATATATATTAAAACTGCGTAGCTGATATTTTATTTTGTTTATTTGAAATTAATGATTAAAACTTGGTTTAGTTTTTTTTATTGTGGTACATTCATATATAATTCAAAAAATTTATATTCAGTGGAACTTCGCTTAACAGAGTGAATTTCTTCCGCTCTGTTACTCTCAATGCAAAACACTTTGCTTACGTGTTTTATCCGAAAGAGCTATATAAAATAGAGTAAAATGTCTCAATCTGAAAATAGGTGTTGAAAGAATATTATAATATAATTTACTATTCTTTTATCGGACAATTTCAATAATAAAATCGTTTCAAATTCGATTTTTTTTATGTGTACATTTCAAAAAATTTTGCATAACTCATATCTTAAATACGTTTTCGTATGATTAATGTATCGCAAATTTAAAGGTGAATTAGTTTTATATTTCAGGATTTCAACGGCCTTAAAGAAAAGAATAAATAAATAAACAACCGAACCGTATACACAAACTGATAACTATGAATTAATGAAAGAGTCGAATCTTGCACGTGAAGTCACGGTGTCTCCGCCTAACTGGTTTTGTGAAACATCGATTATTAAAGGGGTCCTTCTTTAAACTTTTGTTCTGGTCTTTATGCCAGTCAATCTTTATAAGAAATACTTGATAAGACATATTGACTGTTTGCTGAAAACCATGTATCAGATACATTTGTTTACTGAAAATTATGTATTAGATACTTTAATAAAATTCATTCCCTGATGTTTTTTCTGAATGCGTTTATTTTATAATTTACTATTTGTTGTGTAAAATGGTTGTGCTTATCTTTATATTTATCGTAGCATTTTTCTTTGCCTATTAATCTCACTGTTTCCTTTATCTAGTATATCCTGATTCTAAAAAATGATAGTTGATTAAATTGGTAATATAAAGCGCTTATTCATCACACACACACAAAAAAAATGTAATTTTGAATTTACCATTCAAAATTTTATTTCGGTGATTCGGAAGCAGAATTGATATTTTTTTCACACAACAATAATAAGTTAATCTCTTTCACTTTTCTTTCAATATTTTGCATGGTTTTGATATTTGTCCATTCGCCTTCGACGTTCACAGTGAGAAGGTCTATGGATGAAGGAAACTGGAGTATGAAGAATTTTTGTTTATAGAGGGAATCTCCACAATTGCTGGATCATAGTTGTGAGATATGATAGGATTTTTTTTCCCGCTTGATTGTTTTTTTTAATAGAAGTAAATTTAAACGAGAAATCCATGAAATGATTCCATGATAAAAAAAAAGGGGGGAGGGGAAATGACTTGGAAGAATCTATTGGCATTGCTACAGATTTTGAAGGATTTATCGACAATCAGATAGTTTCGTATGTCTCGAAACAAGACATTTTTAAATGTGCATTATGCCTGTATTAAGTTTTAAAATGACTAGTTTCAGATTAATGAAAATAATTATGATTTTAAGATCTTAAAATTTCATATTTTTGCTTTTTAAGATTTGTATGTGTCAGTATCTGCTTTCAGAAATATTAATTTTTGAAATTGATCCGATTCCATATCCGATTGCACAAGGTTGGTCACTTCCCTTTTACATGCAAGAATTGGTGTTTTTCGCACGTATAAAATTATTCTATATACAATTATTTTGGGCGTCCGCGACAGGATAAGACGCGTTTCGTTTCGGTTCCCATTTTTAGTTTTCTATAAATACCTTCAGTGCATTACTGTCCGTTGAAAGTTTTAATTTTTTGCTGTGTTTCTATGTTGTGAGAACGAATATTATTTTTTAAGCAGTGTATTTTTATTAGTATTAATTCAGTTCAAAATCATATTTTTCAAAATTTCTAAAAACCCCAATGGAACCTCTTCAGCTTAAAAGAATTTATACTAAAACGTCTAATTTTCTTTAAAATGAATTATTGAAAGAGAATTGCGATTTAAATTAGGTAATGCTATGTTTTGTAATTTACCGAATTTAAATGTTGAATTAAATATGACAGACGAGAAATGTTTGAATTTTTTTAAGTTGAAAAGGAAAGGGCCAAGCAGGAAAATTTTAAAAGAAATGGAAAGCAGGGGACTTTATTCGGATGAATACATTACTCTGTCTCGTCCAATTAATGTAAAGTGAGGTATTGCGAATGGTTTAAACGTTGAGGGAATTAATGTTTCATTTATACATAACATAAAATGAAGTCTCCTGAAAGCATCTGTATGTTGGATCAAAAACTCAAGAAAGAGTTCATGGATATTGATTATAATACCATTTTGTAAAGCATTTATTGGGTAAGATTTTAGTACATTCAAATCATATCAAAATAAAAAGGAGTTTTATAATTGCTATTTTAATTTATTGTTGTTAAACTTCAAGCAACGATTCAAATCTCATTATGCCGAAAAGAAGGAAACCTTGAAATGATCACCCGTGTTTTGTCTACGGACATATCATATTTTTACCTCTGGAACAGTCTAAATATTTCTGAATAAGTACTATAAAAATATTTTTTAGTAAATATTTTTGATAATTTCAAAGCATATTTTTATGTTTCATGTTGCGTAATATTCCCATGTCTTATCGGGTGGAGGCTAGACTTAAGTTTAAAGATATTTTTTTCTTTTCGGCTGCTATGTCATGGGGAACGCTGTGCGGGTACTGCTAGTATAGTATTAAAGTGAAACCGTGGTAACTTCCGAAAATCGAATTGAAGAAATTTGAGGGCAATTTAATTAATTGGCGTCCATTCTGTTCCCCAATCGGAAAAAGAAATCCATAATGACGCTGATCTGCATGGCAGTGAGAAATTTTCCTACCTAGCGCAAAGTATGAAAGAGGGATCACGAGCAAATGAATTTATAGATAGTTATCCGGGTAACCCCAGCTAACTAGGTCAGCTCTATTGTGCTGTCGAAGAAAGTTTTGGTAAATCAGAGTTGGAGTGCATATTATAGAGCGGCTTAAACTAACTAATTGAAATATTAAAGTTGATACTAGAGATAAGTTACTCCTTGACAAGATTTTTGATAAATTGAAAGCTCACTTGATTGTGTTCGATTCTATGGGCTTAAATTCAAATTCCGTATTGTGGAATCGTGTCTTACCGAAAACGTATTTAGAACGTGGCAGAGAAGTCTATATTTTAACAAGGGAGATGAATTAGAGAATTCTCGCCTTATAAATTTTATTGAATTTTTTAAAGCGGAAGTCCTAGGGAAGGAGAGACTGATCTTGATACGTAGAAAATTTGAGGGTAATGTTCGGAAAGAAACCTCTGAGCCCAAGGGAAAAAATAGGAATAAAATTTAGAAATTAGGCTAATGTCCCAACTATTATTAGGTTTCTCACTACAAAGGATAGCACCTTTTTTTATATATATATTAAATCGTACAAAAGAAAAAAAATTATGTTAAGACTAGAAGAGAGATGGCCAAAATGAAAGATAAGAAATATTGTCTAAAATGTTTGGCTCTAAATCATAAAACGAAATTTTGCTGTCAATGTGCACTTTGACATGCTTTTGGAAAGGCCTATTTAATTGCTTTATATCCAGAAATGCAGAACAAATCTCAACCATCAATATAACAGGAGAACAAACATCAACAGCAGGACAGCACTGTACTTCAGAGGTGGCTTTCTGGACATTAAAAGTTTTCTGCGCTAATAAGTCTAGAATTTGTAGAATCATGCTAGATTGTGGTTCACAAAAATCTTATATTTCGAAATCTTCAGCGGTCGATCTAGGGTTGCCCATTATTTAGTCTGAGGATTTAGTCTCAAAATTGGTTTGGAGGAACGCTCACTAACTCAACATCTATAAATATTGAGAGAGATTGTGTTCTATAGAGCAAAAGTAATCGTGAAGAGTTTGAATTCGAGTTTTTGGATCAGGATGTCATTTGCTGCAATCATGTCTTTCTAAGGGTCCCATTTTAAGAGAATTAAAGCGTAATCATAATAGTGCATCAGACATGGGACCAAACTCTCCCCAAAATTAAATTCTGGTTAGAAAAGATGTTTATGACAAGATTTTTACGGAGCATTTAAAGCAATTGAATGAAGTATTAACTGCGATTTGTACGAAATTGTTTTGGGCGATTTGTGGTACTTTAGATGGTTTTGCTGATAGTGAAACTGCAAGCACGTCTCTTTTTTGTGCAAATTTAGCAGTCAGAGATATCTAAATCGCTGATGTTTGGAGACAACTTGCATTTTAGATGATCAATAGGATACAGCCAAAAGGGAGAAGAAGGAAATGGCTAGGGAGCCAGCAGCTTTTACATTGTCTCTCAAGAAACGAGGATGGTCGGTATTGCTTACGGCTACCTTGGTTAGGGAAAAACATGGAATTATCGTCTTGTAGCATAAAAGAGACTGTTTAGTGTCACCAGAAAACTGGAGTCTCTTAATAAGCATGAGGTTTATAACGACGTTTTCCAGGGTTAGGAAAACGGGGGAGTATCGAGGTGGTTCCGAATAAAGAGATAGAGTTAAAGGGACACAACTTGCCCCATCATCTGCATAATTCGTATGTTGTGAAATATATATTCATTTTATTATTTCGGAATTGTTATGAAGGCTTAACTAAAGCATAGAGATTAATGTAATTTATTTTTCAGGCTTAGGGAAACATCGAAATGAACAAATGCTTCGCTTCTAAAACTGTTAGAGGAACTGTTAAAGAATTATTAACGAAGGATATTAAGCATGCCTCCCAATCGTCCAAAATAGCTAACATTAAATATGAATGGTAAACGATTTACTTTTCAACAAACTCATTAATATTGAAGAAGACTTTACATGAGTGATGTATAAAATGGAAGTAAATAATTCTCTTACGAATATTCTGCTGATTACGAACAATATTGACCGTCTTAGGCTGTATATATATATATATGCACAGCAATTAGCTGAAGATAAGTATATATATATAGAGAGAGAGAAATTAGAAGCTTGAATACTTAAATTTAAAGAAACATTTACGGGCATATATAAATTTCTAATATGTACTACATTACTTTAACTAATCTAAAAATTTCACGCTTTTGCAACGCCCCATTTGCCGTCATACCGTTAGTTCTCACCATAGAGTTGGAATAATGATAGAGGGAATGCAGCCCTATGTTGGTAAGGACAAGATAGACGGTTGTATTCACCAATGCGGTTGTTAAACAAAGAATCTTTCAATCAATGATCGCAGAAAGATCATCAACCAATTATTATTGGTATGCACAAACATTAGTTTTACGATCGAGTTTTAAATCAACAAGGGACACTGATGTAGCCAGCTTTCCCTCCTGCTTCGACCAGGTAGTGGATTATCATTGGTCCAACAATGCCACATGATTATCACCTGAAAATTGGTGCCTTTTGTTTTTGTTATACGCTAACTATTTTACTTTCATCAAACAAGTACTTACTATTTTTTAACTGTTTATATTACAAGAACGAACTTTTTTTTTAGTACAAGAACTAACTTTTTCAATAGCATAAATTATTCATTATTTCCAGTTATAATGAATTAATTATGCTATTGTCTTATTGTCTTGTGACAATCCCATAGAACTGCTTGTACGTTATTATCTAGGCTTTTTGGGGAATTGTTTATCTAACTTGATATATTAAAAAGGTAGGCTGCTAATTTTCCCAGAATTTGGTTTTTATATAAAATTACCAATGGGATTTAAAATAATTTGTATTCGCTGTAACCGCATTTTCCATTATATTAAAATGGCAAATTAGGGGCTGCATTCACCAAATCGGCTGTTAAACAACGGATCGTTCAACCAATGAAGAATGATACATCATCAATCAATGATCATTGGTATGCACGAACGGTAGTTTTACGACTA
This sequence comes from Argiope argentata, assembly GCA_026289955.1. Taxonomy (NCBI): domain Eukaryota; kingdom Metazoa; phylum Arthropoda; class Arachnida; order Araneae; family Araneidae; genus Argiope; species Argiope argentata. The sequence goes on from JAOUZG010041855.1 coordinate 117,500, forward strand.
AGCATCAAGGCAGCCTTTCCTGTATTTTTCACCCGAAAATGGATTTTCAGCTGAAATTTAAAATCTAGTTTTGTTATCTCTTTTTCAATTTCGTTTAATATTTTTCTTTTTTTATCTTAATATTTTGTAAAATTATTTTTATGCATATTTTTCATTGATTTAGTAAACTATACTTCTATATGAGCACATTGCAGTGATATTAAATACAATTTTATTTGCTTATTATTATTTTAATTTGTTAAAGATAATATAGGACTAAACACTTAAAATCTACAACATCGTCTTCCTATAATGTGAATGAAGATTCAAATCTCCTTTATTATTTTCTTTTCAATTATTTCTGTGCTTTGTGTCATTTATTTTAGATTAACATACAATTAAAAATTAGGTTAGCTTTTTTTTTCGAATTAAAAACAGTTGATTTATTTTAATTTACCGGTTTTTTTTAAACATAGAATAAAAGAAAATTCAAAAATTAACTTCTTATTAGTTTTAATATATTCACTTAGCTCAATCATTAACTAATTCTTCCATCAACTGCAAGATAATTCGTTTTGAAGGTTATGTTAATGATTTATGCTTTATAGTTTGGTTACAGCAATTCTCATAAAATGCTAAAAAGCAAATATTTCTCATAATAATTTACAACTATATACAACTTGTTCTTTTCTAGCAATTCATGTATTGATTTAACCAAAATTATATTTATTGCAAATACAATATAATTAATTGATACTAAATGCATGCTAAAATTAATTCAAAATTCCTGATAGAAGGACCAGCCGATCACCGAAAGTGGCTGATACGACTTTAATTATTTCAATTTCAAATTATATTTTTAACGGTAATCATCCTTATAACGTAAATGTATTTTCAACGTGAAAGAAAAAATGTTTGGGGAACGCTTTGTTCATATATTAGTTTTAGTTAACATTAGAGTACATATCCATCTCGGCCTCTAGCCATGTCATGCATAATGTACATGCTTAGTTATGATCAGACTCCACTAAAAATCTAAAATTTATATTTATTGACTGATTATCTATTTAGCATTTGTGTTCAGCTGCCAATTAGGCATTTATATTGTTGAATGTATAGCATGGATTTTTGATTGTTCTATAAATTTCTAAATATCTTTTCTAATGTACTACTGTTCTGTAAATAATCTGCATTTGTTTTCTGAAAACGTACTGAACTTGCTTTTAGGCATTTGATGAAAATAAGCTGGAATGTATATATCCCTTCAAACCCATAGTGGGATTTAGGACACATAATCTTATCAAAAATTGTTGACTTAAGTTGTTAAAAAATGAAAAAAGTTTTTAAAAATTAAAAAAAAAATCAATTTATCTCAAAAACTGTTAGGACTGTTTCGAGCACCATCTTTAAGACAATATTTGAAAACTGATCAGAAGAAATGACAGAAAAAACCAAGGAGCCCGAAGTGGAGCAATTCTTTGAGTTTTTGGAAAGGAGATATCCTATAATGGCAAATTTACAAGCATTGTGTTTTAATTTGTTCAATCGAATCCTATTACTTATTCCGATGGTTAATCCATTAATCTTATCTGGTACCAATGATACCAATGCAATTGCTCTTGACCACTTGTTATTTGCTAGGAGAAAACACATTAGGGAAAAAAAAAATGACTTTAACAGCAGATTAAAGAGATCCTTATATTTATACTCATACTTTAACATGTGTTGCAAAACAAGATACCAACTGCAAAAAGGGAAAAATTTTCAAACTTGCTTCAAAGGTTGAAAGTGTGTGCTTTGATACAATGCATCAAAATTTCCAATTAAAATTTTAACCACACAAAATGTTGATGGTTTACTCATATAATTCTCCAAATATATTATTGTACAAAAAGGATACTAACACCATTTTCCAAACTTAAAAATAAAATTCTTTCATTGATATTAATTTTATTATTGTAATGTTATTTTTCTAATAATATTAATAAAAAATGTTTTAAAGTGTATTTCCATAACAATTTTTATTATTATAATGAATTCATTTCATTCCCAATATTCCATCGGAATTTAATTATTTAGGTAAGGAAGATTTTATTCTTTTGCCATAATGTAAGCTTGTTTTTATTTGTTAATTAAATTACACCTTTTTTTTATCTAACATAGTAAATTAAAAAATTGTGCCAACAACAATAACATCAGGTAATTAATGTTAATTTTTGAAAGAAAAAATAAGGAAATGGGTTATTATGTTTGCAGTAGTAGTTGGAAATTCTTCTACAAACGAGGCTAACAATTCCTTATGACATCTTGGCACAATGCAATTTCCCGTAATCTTCAGGATGTTTGTTTAATCAAAAATCTTAGGTAAATTAGCATTGCCATATTTGAAATTTCCTTTAAATACTACTTTATCATTCAGATTTAGTACTTCAAAAATAACAATTGGAAATTAAGAAATTTTCTTCCTGGTGTATTAGCAAAGATTCCTTTTATTCGGAAAATAACTATTTTTCTACAGGAGTAGTGATTTAATTTTAAAAAATTGCTGTAAAGAAGCTTAAGTGTGAATTGATTAATGATGGCATTCGGGCATCTAATTTTAAAGGTAAATACCACAATAGATTAATTTTTCAATTAAATGTATTCATATAAAAACAACTTTATGATCTGATATGCTAATATTATAAAGATACAGAAAAAGTGTAAATACAAGAGAGAGAGAGAAAAGAACATATGAATCTTTTTAATTTTATTGAAATTTATTAAAAAAGTAATAAAAACAAACAATGACACATCATACATTTTTCATACTTGTTTAAATATCAATTTTAGTTACAATGAACATTTATGAAGTAGACAATTTTTTAAAAGTGATTTTAACTAAATTAAATAAAAGAATTCTTTTTTTAAAAAAATGATATTGAAGATAAAAGTGAAGTTTATTGTTTATAGTCTTTTTTTCTTCCAATTTTTAGAATGTGGTATAAGCAATAAAAAGAATCATGTTTTAGAGGTGGAATTTGAATTTTTGAGAGGAATAGCATAGATTATGAGTTTTATACAATATCTTGGGGAATATATTATGTGCATTCTCCTTGTTCATTAAGTTTAATTTTGGTTTTCTTCCAAGTTTTCTTTTTCTCCTTAGAAGTCTTTAATTATAAGATACATATGCAAGTTCAACTGCTCTTTCATTTGCTAAAACAATTCTTTTTCTTCTTTTATGAATACTTTGATTTTAAAATTAATTAGCACAGGAATTTCTTTCAGTTGCACCCAAAATGTACAAAACTCCTTTCACTTTAAAAATACTTTTTTCACGCGAACTCCTTAATAAAAACATATTTTGTGATCTTTCTCATTCTCTGCCCATCCTTTTTTCTGTAATGAATAAAATCGGTCTTCAATCAATTGCCATCTATTTTCTTTTATTGACCCAATTGATAAACGTAAGTTAAACCATTCAGATAGTTTCAAATCGCTTAGTCATTAGCTTTAAAATTTTTACTGATGGTGAATTGAACCTATACCAAATTATTTTTGGAAATTAACATTTCTTCATATTTTTGCAATGGAGACAATGGAAGTTGTTTTAAAAAATTCTTCAAGTTATTAAATTGCCTGGTGAACAAATGCATTGACAGATCATTTGCTTCAAGGATTAAGATTACATTTTATTATTGATTCTAAGTAAATAATTTTTTCAACTTAACATAAACAGTGTTAAAATTCATTGCACCATTGTAATGACCATTATTCTAAAAAATATCTTTCCATTCTATTTTTCTAAAACATTTTATTTTATATCTTCTTAGAAATTGCCCTCCTCCCTTTTTTTTAATAATTCAATCAAAAATCTTACTTAAACTATATGTTTTATAGATTTTAAGGATTTTTATCAACCTTCATCATTTCTTTTACTCAAAACTCCAAAAAATATTCACCACTCACTTAGCATTTATCTACTAATCATTTGAATCATTTAAAATAATATTAGTTAGCATTTATAATAATATGAGTGAAAGTGTGGATGGTACAGGAGTTTGGGCACGAACGGACCTTTCGATGATGTCCCATAAATGTCCGATGGGATTCATATCGAGCGATCTAGGTGGCCAGATCATGCGCTGGAATTGCCCGGAATGTTCTTCAAAATAATCGCGAACAGTTCTGGCCCGGTGACATGGCGCATTGTCATCCATAAAAATCCCATCGTTGTGTGGGTACATGAAGTCCATGAATGGCTGCAAGTGATCTGCAAGCAACTGAACATAACCATTTCCAGTCAATGATCGGTTCAGTTGCACCAGAGGACCGAGTCCATGCCATGTAAAAACAGCCCACATCATTATGCAGCCACCATCAGCTAGAACCGTGCCTTGCTGACAGTTTGGGTCCATGGCTTCGTGGGGTCTGCGCCACACTCGAACTCTACTGTTGCGAACGGAGAGAGGAAAAACCGTCCGAGAGGCGGCGCTGTTTTGAAATGACGTAACTATGTGTAAAGTTTCTGTTCTTGTTTCAATCAGTTAGATTCTGTTTTTTTAGTCAGTGTAACATGTAGTTGAATATTTCACGGTTTCTGAAGTTGATTAAAAGTGTGTGTTATGAAACAAATTGGACTTATTTTTTTCGAACCCAATACACCCAGCATCGGTTAGATGCACCCTGCATATCACGAATGAATTTATTCTGGTTATGATTTAACATAAATTATTGGTACCCTCGGCGGGATTCGAACCCGCAATCCCCGGTTTAGGAATAGTGTGGGACTTGGATAATGATACTTTGAGTTGTTGTATAGATTTAGAACCGGTTACATGTGAATTGAAAATAACAAAAAGAGTAATTCTGTCTAGGGTACAGGGAATTTTTGATCCTATTGGATTGTTAGCTCCGACAGCATTGCTCCCGAAACTGCTATTACAAAATTTGTGGAAGATGAAAGTGTCTTGGGACTCTGAATTACCTCCTAATATTATAAATGAATTTTTGAAATGGTCTAGAGAAATTTCTGTATTGAAAGATGTTACTTTGCCACGTTACATGTTTATAAATCCGTCTTCTGAACTGCATATTTTTGTAGATGCTTATAAAGGGGCATACGCTGCATGTGTCTTTGTCAGATCAATAATTGATGATGAAGTAAAGGTCGTTCTCATTAGAGCGAAATCTAGGGTTGCTCATCTCAAAACTATTAGTATTCCACGTTTAGAGTTGATGGCATGTAACATTGGTGCTGGACTTCTAAATTCTATTATTAAAGCTCTTGATTTTGTGGAACTTAAAAGTCACATTTTGGTCTGATTCCACTACAGCTCTTTGGTGGATAAAGGAGTCAGGAAATTGGTCAGTTTTTGTGACCAACAGAGTTAAAGAAATACGAAATCTGACCAAAATTGAATCATGGAAACATATTCCTGGAAATAGGAATATTGCAGATCTATTATCACGTGGATGTTCCCCTCAAAAAATGCTTAATTCTAGATGGTGGGAGGGACCTCCTTGGCTAAAAGAAAATCCGGAGAATTGGCCGACTGGCGAAATTTGCGGCCAACCTGCCGATGTAGACTTAGAGAGGAGAAAGACTAAAGTAGTGAATGTTGATCTGACGGGGAACACAACCCTGTGGCTTTTAGATAATGTTTCTAGTTATGACAGAATGATAAAAGTGTTTGCTTGGATTTTAAGATTTGTAAATAATAGTCGAAAATCTTGTGTTAAATGTACAGATGTTGAACTTACTTTATCTGAAATTGTAAATTCAGAAAAATGTCTGATTAGAGTAACTCAGCAGTGTTTTTTGCCTGAGCCAAGGTTTTTGAAATTTGTTACCTTCAAAGATGAGGATGATATTTTAAGAGTGCAAGCTAAGATAACTAACCGAGCTGATGAGAAGCATTTTTTGTATCCTATACTATTACCAGATAAATGTCAATTTACTAGATCATTGATCCGTTCTGTACATGTAAAAAATAATCATGCTGGAATTCAGATGATGCAAACTCTAATCAGAGAAGATTTTTGGATAATTAAGGCTAGGAAAAATATTAAAAATGTTCTTTATAATTGTGTAATATGTAAGCGGTTTAAAGCTAGAGCCATGAAAAGTGAACCAACACCTTTACCACCAGACCGAGTATCAGATTGTGCCGCTTTTGAAATTGTGGGAGTTGATTTGGCAGGGCCTTTAATTCTAATAACAGGGGAGAAGGTGTGGATTGCACTATTTACGTGTGCAGTCTTTCGCGCTATACATCTTGAATTGGTTAATTCCTTAACTACAGATGCCTTTTAGCTGGCTCTTCGGCGTTTTATTGCCAGGCGTGGAAGACCTTCCACAATTTACTGCGATAACGGAACAAATTTCCGGAGAGCTTTTAATGACTTTTCAAGTCTAGATTGGGACAGGATTTCAAAGAAACATCAAACGCGAAAAATACGTTGGAAGTTTATCCCACCCACAGCAGCATGGTGGGGAGGCTGGTGGGAAAGGTTGGTTCGCATAATTAAAGAATTGTTAAGACGAACGCTAGGAAAGTCTGTATTAACTCATGAAGAATTGAGTACTGTAACCTGTGATTGTGAAAGTGTTATTAATAGCAGACCTCTAACCTATGTTTTTGAGAACCCCGAAGAATTAGTTCCTCTTACACCCGCTATGTTCCTAAGAGAAAATCACTGTTCCGGAATAATAGATATTGACGAAATAGATTCCCAAAAGTTATCAAAAAGAATAAGGTATCGAAGCAAACTTTTCAATGAGTTAAGAAAACGATTCAGGAAGGAATACCTAGGTGAACTAGTTCAGAGGTCTAATGAAAGATCTTCGCGTGAGCTTAGGATTGGTGAAATAGTGTTAATTGGAGATGATAATAAAAAGCGCTTGTTTTGGCCGATAGCAAGAATAATTGAGCTGATCCCGGGACGGGATGGGAAAATTCGGACTGTAAAACTCAAAATGGAACAGTGATGCGTCCAGTACAACGGATTTATCCCTTAGAAATTCAATCAAGTGAAACTTGCGTCATTGAGAGCAGTGCGGGTGAGGGGGAATCTGGTTCTGAGGGAGTCCCTGTTGTTCAGATTTCAGATGATGTTATATTAAAAAGATTTACTTCTTCTGGTAGGTGCGTGAAAGCACCAAAACGATTGGATTTATTTAATGTGAACTGTTACTGTTTTGAGACCTTATCAAGTCTCAAAGGGGAGGGGGAGGATGTTGCGAACGGAGAGAGGAAAAACCGTCCGAGAGGCGGCGCTGTTTTGAAATGACGTAACTATGTGTAAAGTTTCTGTTCTTGTTTCAATCAGTTAGATTCTGTTTTTTTAGTCAGTGTAACATGTAGTTGAATATTTCACGGTTTCTGAAGTTGCTTAAAAGTGTGTGTTATGAAACAAATTGGACTTATTTTTTTCGAACCCAATACACCCAGCATCGGTTAGATGCACCCTGCATATCACGAATGAATTTATTCTGGTTATGATTTAACATCTACCATCAGCCCGTAACAACTGAAATCGTGACTCATCTGACCACGCCACGGTTTTCCACTGCTCTAGGGAACAGTAGATATGCTCGCGAGCCCAGGAGAGTCGCTGCAGGTGATGTCGTGCTGTCAGTAAAGGCACTCGAGTCGGTCTGTATCAATATTGTTAAGCAGAATTGGACATGAAAGCATCAGTTTAAACCGTCTTCCATCGTTTCTGAAACACATTTCAAAGAGTGTATGGTGTTGATTGTCTTTAACGAACTGTCTATGGTGATAATCTAAACAGTTTGACAAAATTAAGAGATGCTATACACCGACATGAGCCTAACATTCCTCCTGACATGCTAAGAGCTACTGTTGAGAAAAAAGTGATGTGATTGAACTTGCTTTCAGAAACTGGTGGATGCTACATTCAACAAGCTTTCCAACACATTTCAGAAACGACTTAAGACATTTTAAAGCATGTCTTCGTATCTTATTTTGCTTAGCAATATTAGGTGCAGAGTCATATTCCTCCTGTTGGTGATGTTTTCAACCTTTTTTTCTGGGGGGGGGATGGAAAAGGAATTCCAGCGATATCTTTTAAACTATTGTCACGTTTTAAAACATTTCGAAAAGTAGTTTTCCTTTCATGACCATTTGGAAATGGAATTTTAATTAGAACCATCCTGTAGAATAAAAAGCATTATAATATAATCATTTTGTTCTTTTAAATAAAAACATTAAGGAAACAAATTTCAAAAATTAAGAAATTATTGAAAAATATTACCAAATAAAATCCTTTTTTTTAAAAAAAACATTATTTTATTAGCTTTAATAAAATGGAGATGCCTGTTTTGTAACATTTAATATAAAAAAAGTAGATTTTTATGAAATTATTCTTTTGAAGAAAAGATTTTACACACAACTAAACTAATATATTCGACGCTTTTTTTTTTCCTTTTTTTATGTCTGTAAATATGTAATCAAAAAAATTTTTCCCGTGAAATTCTATAAAAAAAAGTCAAATTCACAATTATTTTATTTTTAATTTATCAGTAAATATCTTTATGAATTTTCTTTCAGAGATCAGATTCATATATCCGTTTAATTTTACTTTCACATTTATTATTAAATACTTCCTGCAATGAATTTCTGAGGTAAAGCTTCACAGAATAATAATTACTTATAATTGATTTTCGGATGCTTAGAGAAAATGCTATATTACTTAAATCTCCAAAAATATAATTTCTCTTTTTGATGTGTCAGTAAATGTTTCCTAAATTTAAGTACGAAAAAAAAATATTACTTGAGAAGAAATCATGAAGATTTGTTTTGTTTTGTTTTTATTTTGAATGAATTACTAAAAGTCTTCCTAAACTCAGACCAATTTTAGACTGATAAAGTCAATAAATAAGACGGTAGTGCCTCGTTTAGACTGGGCCAGTTGTTAGACGAAAATTAGACAGTGCATGCTTAGGAAAGTTGAAAAATGCTGTTCGTTGGTTGGTATGTATACAACATGCCGCTGTATTGTACTGTTTTTTTTTTAAACTGCGTATACGTTTGCAGAATTACGCGAGTTTTTTTACATAATGTTAAGAAGCAGCTGGCCACGTCGTCTTCTTGGGCGGAGCCGGCTGCCGGTCACGTGGACATCACGTGACCTGACCGTTGATGTCTGTAAATTCTCTGGCATTCCTGCAGAAGCGAACTTGACCCTGGTACGAGGGGGAGTATGATCTCGGCTCTCTCCCGCGTAACTTTTAATGTGTAGTTCTCTAGGCTTGCTACACTTAGGCTTAATCTTGTGCTTTGTGTTATTGTTACCAATAAACCTCAGAAAAGACAACCTGTGTCTTCAAGTTATTTCTAAGATGCTACAATCTTCACCTATTTAGATAAGTTATTGCTCAATCTAGAAAATAGCAATAGTTTAATTTTTTTTTGGATTTTTTTCATGGTGCCGAAACCCGGGATTGATGATACTCATCGTTGGACATTTAAACAGGTACTGTAAACTTTGTTTTATACTTGAAAATGGAACCTCTGGATAAGTTGAAGACGAAACGAAAAATATCTCGTACTGCTTGTACAAAATTAATTAACAAGGTTTATTTGTTCTTGGAAAGTTATGATGTTAAAAAGGAAAATGATCAAGAACAGCTTTCGGAACATTTATTAAGTTTAGAGGCCAAACAATCGGATCTTAAAACCCTTAACAGTGAAATTGAGGATTTAATTTCTGATAGTATATTATTTGAAACAGAAATTCAAAGCTCTCTTGAATATGAAGAGCGAATAAATGAAGCCAAGTTCAAAATTAAAAGCAAGATCAATAAGTTTAAAGTTGATCAACCTATCGCACCCCTTGCATCTAATATCTCTAGTGCAAGAACTAACTATCCTGCAACGACTATTAATTTGCCTAAATTAAGAATTCCCACATTTAGTGGAGATGCTAGCACTTTCCTAGAATTTATAAACAGCTTTAATAATGCCATTGATTCGAATGATTCATTAAGTAATGTTGATAAATTTATCTATTTAAAGTCCTTTTTATCCGGTGAAGCTTATAAAATTGTTTCTGGTTTTTCGCTAACTGACGAAAATTATAAGTCATGCTTATCTTTGTTAAATGACAGATATGGAAGGCAAGACCATCTGATAAGCCATTTCATAAATAGGCTGTTAGAAATTGAACCAGTAAAATCCACTTTCAATCTCAAAGGATTGCGAAAACTTCATGACGAGAGTGAAATAAGCATCAGAAATTTAAATTCAATGGGGATTGCATCCGGAAATTATGGGCACCTACTCACACCCATTTTATTAAAGCAATTACCCCGGGATTTAGTCATTGAGTTCCATCGTAAGAGAGATCCTACCAAGATTGGCGACATTAAAGAATTAATAAAATTCTTAAAATTTGAAATTGAATCCCGCGAATCTGCGAACATTGTGACCGGACATTCTCAAAATATTCCTGAAACTCCACGACATTTTCCCCGAAATTCTTCTTATCCTGGACAATCTAAATTTAAAAATAAGCTGCCTTCATCTGCCGCTTTAAGTACTATTGCGAAAGATGTGTGCATTTTTTGTAACTCAGATTCGCACACTGCATTGAAGTGCAAAATTTTCTCGGACGAACAAAAACGCCATAAATTAAAGAAAGATGGTAGATGCTATCGATGTATGGCTTATAGGCATCTAATTTCACAATGCAAGGTTAAAATTTCTCCCTGTGAAACGTGCCGGAGCTCACAACACAATTCCCTGTTTTGCCCGAAGAATAAAATTGAAAGTAGCGCTTCTGAAACCAAGACTTCTGGACAGGAAATTGTGATTTCTTCTGTTTTAAGAACAGAAAATAACCCTGGCAGTTACGCGACTTTGCTTCAAACAGCGAACGTCCAAGCTGAAAATGGTGCGAACAAGGTAATGGCTAGACTTTTATTCGATTCAGGATCTCAAAAATCATTTATACGTAATGATTTGAAACAAGCTCTTAATCTAGAACCAATAGGGCAGGAGAAACTGTTAATTTATACCTTCTCGGAACGAAAACCGAACGAGAAAACATTTGATGTTGTACTTTTAAAAATAAGAAGCAGATTTCCCCCTTTCCAATCTATAAACGTCGAGGCTTTGGCGTCCGACGAAATAACTGGTGCGGACATATATTCGGATGTTGACCCCAAACTCGTAAAGAAGGTAATTCCAGCCACCTGCAAGTTGGCGGACACCCCCGAAAATTCCAATCCTATTCAGATCCTCCTCGGTGCTGATTTCCTGGGCAATGTTTTGAGGGGAGAAGTAAGAAGAATAAACAAAAACTTGTTTCTGCAGCCGACCCTCTTTGGTGACACATTGATAGGTCAAATGTCAAACTCTCAAAAGGGGAAGCATTCTTCGGTTTTTACTTTATCTTGCGTAGTGGAAAATGACCTGAAACGTTTATGGGAGATAGATTCTTTCTTGCTCGGTGAGACTTCGGATAATAAATCCAGGGATAATTTAGGTAACTTCGAAAAAGAACTTAAAATAAAGAACGGACGATATGAAGCCCCATTGCTATGGAAAACAAATGAGGTTAAGGAAAAATTAAATAATAATTTTGACATTGCGGAAAAGAGATTTATAGCTTTAGAGAAAAGATTTAATAAGGACCAAGCGTTGTTTAAAAGATATAATGAAGTTATGCAAGAACAAATTAACGAAGGTATAATTCAGATGTGTCATGACGAATGTTTTACTGGATATGTAATGCCGCATAGAGAGGTTTTCAGGGAGACATCTTCCAGCACAAAAACTAGAATAGTTTATGATGCCAGCAGTAAGCAAGGTAATAATATTAGTCTAAATGAATGCCTTCTTTCTGGTGAAAATTTAAATCCTAATCTTATTGATGTTATATTAAAATTTAGAGAACACAAAATAGGATTTTGTGGAGATATTGCTCGGGCATTTTTGCAAATACAAGTTACAGAATCGGATAAGAACTATTTGTGTTTCTTGTATTATAAAAACTGTGATAAATCTCAACCAGTAACAATGTATCATTTTAATAGACATTGTTTTGGTGTAACTTGCTCACCTTTCGTTTTGGCTGCAACTGTTAAAACCCATATTAAAGAATACAAAGATAAATATCCTCTTGCATATGAAATGTTAAATGAATCATTATATGTTGATGATCTCTTTTATGGAAGTTCCAATGTACAAGACGCATTGAAATTGTCTTCCGAAGCTGTATCGATCTTGAAAGATGCGAAAATGAACATGCGAAAATTCAACACCAATTCTGAAGAGTTGAAAAAATTGTGGCGCAATTCTAATCCCATGATCGAAATTAATGAGCATGCGGATTCGCACCTAAAAGTGTTAGGACTGGTTTGGAACAATATCGACGATACTTTAGGACTAGATTTGAGATCTTTGTTGTCAAACTTGAATGACAACGAATGTACAAAAAGGAATGTGCTTCATACTGCTGCAAAATTGTTTGATCCTTCTGGATTTATATCCCCATTCCATATTCGAATAAAATGCCTCTTGCAAGAATTATGGCAAATTGGTGTTGGATGGGATGAAGTGTTTTCAGGACAATTAAAAGAAATTTGGCAAGCATGGTGTAAAGAAATTATTGATTTGCAAAATTTAAAAATCCCACGACACTATTTCCCCAATACAAATTTAATAAATAAAGAAGATATACAGTTACATATATTTTCCGATGCTTCCTTAAAATCTTTTGGAGCTGTGGCTTACTTAAGGTAGAAAACTTCGAAGGACTCTTTCCAGACTAGCTTTGTAATTTCAAAATCTAGAGTAGCACCAATTAAAAAATTGACTCTTCCTCGACTTGAGTTAATGGGCGCTATAATTGCATCCAGAATGGCAGGACATCTTATGGGAATTTTCAAAAATCTTGAAAGAGTTGTTTTGTGGAGTGACTCAACGATTGTTCTTCATTGGATAAAGGGTTCAGCATTTAAATATAAACAATTTGTTTCAAATAGAGTCATGGAAATTCAAGAAATTACCAACCCTAGTAATTGGAGGCACTGTAATGGTAAGCAAAACCCGGCCGACTTGTTAACTAGAGGGATTACTAGCAAGAATTTAATCACTTCTGAAAGTTGGTGGCATGGTCCTGAATGGTTGAGAGAAGCGGAAAATCTTTGGCCCAAGGCAAAGGGATTTTTTCAAGTATCTATGGGGCCAGAAATTGCATCCGAATTTAAATCCATCATTATAGTCAACACAGCTATTGTTCAAGAAAAAATCATTGATCCCGAAAAATTTAGCTGTTTGCTTAAATTGTTAAGAGTGACTTCTTGGATATTGCGTTTCGTAAATACCCTTAAAAGAAAAGACGTTGAAAAGGGCCCTCTTACTTCAGAAGAACTTTCCGAAGCAGAAATGTTTTGGGTGAGAATCATGCAGAACGAATTCTTCACTAGCGAAATTTCGTGCTTAGAAAAAAATAAACCTCTACCAAGAGACTCTAAATTATTATGTTTAAACCCTTTTCTTGATAACTTTGGTGTTCTTCGAGTCACTGGAAGACTAGGAGGGACAACCCATTTATCGACCTATGAAAAACATCCTATTATACTCCCTCCCAAGGCGAAATTGACAGAATTATTAATCTGGGAATCTCATAAAAGAGTTTTCCATTCTGGAGTATCCCATACGTTGGTACAAATCAGAGAAAAGTTCTGGATCTTAAAGGCCAGACAAACTATAAAATCTCTTCTTGGAAAGTGCATAATATGTAAACGATTCAACTCTTCTCCCGGAAGTCAAGTCATCGCGCCCCTTCCAGACATCCGTGCAGAGCAGTCAGCTCCATTTACCATAATCGGAGTTGATTTTGCTGGTCCTCTATACGTGAAGGATAGTACTAACAAGCAATATATCTTGTTAATAACTTGTGCAGTAACAAGAAGTGTTCATCTAGAATTGGTTGGTGATTTGACTACAGATACATTTCTTCTAGCTTTCCGACGTTTCATTTCTCGACGTGGCTTGTGCTCTGTGGTCGTCTCTGATAATTCTCGCACCTTTAAACGTGCAGAATTAGAAATAAAACTCATTTGGAATGTTCTTAACCATGCAGATGTAAAAAACTTTTACTCTGCCAACGGAATTAAATGGAAATATATTGTTGAAAGAGCCGCCTGGTGGGGTGGTTTCTACGAGCGAATGGTACGTACTGTGAAAACTGCTCTGCGAAAAACACTTGGAAAATCATGTCTCACGCTTGAACAATTACTAACTGTCCTTACCGAGATTGAAGGCATGATTAACTCTCGGCCAATCACATATGTTGGTAGTGACACTGAAGATCCAATTGCTCTGACTCCAGCGCATTTTCTTTTAGGGAAACGAGTTACCTCCTTGCCTTCTGTAAGACTTCACCTTAATTCAAATCTTTCTTCCAGGAAATGCTTGATAAAAGCATTTAATTACCGAGAAAAATTGATGAGATCATTTTGGTCTAGGTGGAAAAATGAGTATTTGTTGAATTTGAGATCGGCCCATTCCAGTTTTGTTAAAAACATTTTGCCTTTTAAAGTTAACGATGTAGTCCTGATTAAAGATGATCATCTACCTCGTCATTTCTGGAAATTAGGTAAAATTCTTGAATTATTTCCCGGAAGAGATGGCAAGGTAAGGGCTTGCAAAATTAAAACTGAGTCATCAATTATTAAACGTCCTGTACAATTGTTGTATAATTTAGAATTGCAGGACTAAGAAGTAAAATTGTAATAATAATCTTATGTATATATATATTTAATTTTTGAATAATAATTTCATATGTATCGTATATTTAATTTCTTTAATATTGATTATTTGACTAGTAACATTATTGAATATTGTTTGATGTAAATATTTTATTACATGAAATGTTTTCTTTTGCTATTAGTAATTGCTATTTAAAATGTGTAATTGTTAATATTGACTGTTATTTGTAATGTGCATTTGTTATTCGTAATTATTATTTGGTTACTTGAAATGATTCTTTTCATATTTCTTACATGATGTTATTAATCATATTTTTCTTGCAGCATGTTCCTATCGAATTTATACTTGAATTTAATAATCGTTTAATGTTTTTTTTATAATTACCAGGTAACTTTCTTGAAGTTAAATTTGCAGTTTACGAAATACAAGCGTAAGCTCTTGGAAATTTTGATGAACCCCCTGGTTCATCCGGGGGCAGTATGTTAAGAAGCAGCTGGCCACGTCGTCTTCTTGGGCGGAGCCGGCTGCCGGTCACGTGGACATCACGTGACCTGACCGTTGATGTCTGTAAATTCTCTGGCATTCCTGCAGAAGCGAACTTGACCCTGGTACGAGGGGGAGTATGATCTCGGCTCTCTCCCGCGTAACTTTTAATGTGTAGTTCTCTAGGCTTGCTACACTTAGGCTTAATCTTGTGCTTTGTGTTATTGTTACCAATAAACCTCAGAAAAGACAACCTGTGTCTTCAAGTTATTTCTAAGATGCTACAATCTTCACCTATTTAGATAAGTTATTGCTCAATCTAGAAAATAGCAATAGTTTAAATTTTTTTGGATTTTTTTCACATAATTTTGGCAGGAAAAAAATTGATTACTTAAAGATTAAATCCAACATTTTTTTGTTCTGAATTCTTTCTGATGCGATGTTGGGTGTCTGTACGTTTTTCATTTTATTTGTATTTTTTTCTATAGTTTTCCAAATTTAAATATGTTGAGATCTTTCATTATTTTATGAGTCTTTGTTAAATATTCATCATTTTATTACGATAAGCAGAGATAAAGATTAATTCAAGGACCCCAAAACAGTTTACAACCAAGTATGGAATGCCTGAAAATACTTAATGAAATTGTGGGAAACATTGATCAGCCCCTTTCTGCGCATGCGCTGCCTAATGGTCATCTTATAATTGACCGAATGTAAACCAGGCCTAAATCTACATCTGTTCAAAATGCTTCACATATGCATTATTTTTATTTTTTCGTGTTTCACTAAATTTCTAATTAATTATGGCTAAAAAAAGTTTTAACATGGTATACATATAATTTCGTTTCAATATGAGCATTTTTTTTAAAATTTCGATTGAAAGCTTTGTTGAGAATACATTCAATTTCCACTGTAGAAAAAAATCCAACTTTATTTTATAAGTTGATAAAATTTAGAATACTCCTACTTTGAGCTCTCTAAGCAGCGAATACTCAGCGTAAAGTCTTCAAAATTGTTGAACTTACTACTGAAAAAATAAGGAAACGGAATATGTGATGACGCTGTACATAAAATAAGTTGAATTAAACAAAAAAAAATGCATGCTGTTTTTTTCTTTCTTTTTAGTGTATATTGCTAATATTTATAAAAAAAAGAAGGAAAAAGTGAAGAAACTGAAACTGTTATTGTAATTGCAATTTCACAATGCAAGCAAAATTTTGCATCCACTTTTGGTTTCAGTTACTGTTCTGGGTATAGAAGGAAATAAAACTAGGTAATAATATTCTAATCAACGATGCTGTGAAGACATACTGCCAGCAAGTGCTTTGCTTGTTTCCTGAAAACCAAGGAAATTCGCAGCTGCACTTCGAGTTTCGTCTACTTGAGGGTTTACGCAGACGGCCAGTACTTTCTCAAGCTGTCAGGACGAGGATCGATGGGTGGAAGAAAAT
This sequence comes from Argiope argentata, assembly GCA_026289955.1. Classification (NCBI taxonomy): domain Eukaryota; kingdom Metazoa; phylum Arthropoda; class Arachnida; order Araneae; family Araneidae; genus Argiope; species Argiope argentata. The sequence continues at coordinate 134,142 of JAOUZG010041855.1, forward strand.
TGAAGATTTTAAAGTTCTGGGTACGAGACGCAAATCTACTCGTTCAGATGATGTGACCATCGCTATTAATGAACAACCAATGTGTCTGTAGGATCTTGGCGTATGAGTATTCCTTAAACCACAGTACGGAACATACTGAGAAATATATTGCATTTTTACTCGTGCAAAATTCGTTACAATCTGCAGCTGCTGCTCATCGACGAGGAAAAACGATTGGCCTTTGCCTTAACACTTTTGGCTAGATTTGAAATGGAAACATCGTGGCCATGGCTTATTTTATGGAGCGATGAACAACATTTCCATTTAATTGGAAGAGTCAACACTCTAACTGTCGCAATTGGGATGCGAACAATCCTCGTACATTCCGAGAGATTCCATTTCACTTACTGGAAGTTAACAGAACGTGTGGATTCACAGCCACATTTAATCTTGGACCATTCTTTTACGAAGACGCTACACGCAACGGTTTCATGTCATGCACCGTGACGGTCAGGAGATACAGACACATGCTCGAAAATTTTGTTTCAATTCAAATGCAACAGTGCCAATGTCTTGATTTAATTACTTTTATGCAAGACGGAGCGCCTCGAAACGTTGGAAAACGTGTAACGCTATTTCTTCAGCAACAATCTACAATTAATAGAGGAAATAGTCGTGTGTTTCTGAAAACTCGGTAATCTAATTCTTCAGATTTTAATTCCAGTGATTCCAGCCGAGGAGATATTTAAAAAATCCTGTTTATCAAGGACATCTGGTTATTTCCACGAATTTGAAAGACAGTATCACTCTGTATTTGAGAAGCATCACAATCGACCAATTACAATCCACAGTAGAACAAACAGTCCACTGAATGCAGATTTTACATTTTAGAGAAGGAAACCATATTGAGCAGTTTTCTTCGATTTGGCAAATGACTGAAGCATTTGAATAAAATGTGCTTCAAGTATGTATTTTCTGTTTCCCAGCATTTTACAATTGTATAGCGAAATCTTTCGGCGTTCTTGGTAGACTTTTTTTCTTCTGAGCAATCCTTTCCCCATGCCTTGAATAGCGTGCTTAACAATTCTGGGGCCTTTACACAATGCAGTCCGCTCTAAAGAGAGCCCAGAGTAGGACTGTTTTAATTTTGGTTATCTTACATATCTCGCATTATTGCGATTCCAGTCTTATGCGTCAGTATTTTTTAAATATTTTGGTGAGAAAATGCATTCTTGCATACATAAAAAACATGGGTCTTTTGTTTAAAAAAAATAAATTTATTATATGTGCCTTTAAACTTAAAGGTTCCAAATATGTTTTATTGTATTCCTTTTCCTTTCACATAAATACACTTTCATATTACATTGTAGATAAAACTTTTTTTCACTTCTTTTTTACACATCTTAACAAAAATGTGGATTTTCTTTTGTATGCGTCTAAAAATATCCCCTTTACATTGATTCGACCAGAAAATACTTTTTTACTCACATCACAACTGTGTAATAAAAAATTTAATGCAAAAGGAACTGTAAATTTCCTTTTGCATTAAATTCTTTATTACACAGAGAGGTCTGTGTTTCGCATGCATAGAAAATGTTTCTATAAAGATTTCTACTGGAAAAAGTTTTATTACATACATTTCAAAGGTTCGGTTACATTTTTATAATCAATAATAATCGTCAATAAATGCATCATTAAACTTTCTTTGTATGAAATGGTAACACTTTCATACTCGTCCTTAATTATCTGTTTAAATTATCTCGGTAGGAAAAACGCTTCATTACACATCTCATAAATATACGCTTTCTCTCGGGTATGCGTCCTTAAATGTGCCTTCAAATTTCCTCGTTGAGAAAATGCTTTATTGCATATCTCACATATATATGGTTTCTCTTTCGTATGCATCATCAAATGTCTATTTAAACTTCCTTTCTGACAAAAAGCTTTATTACATGTCTCACATATATACGGTTTATCTCTGGTATGCGTCCTTAAATGTTCTTTTAAACTTTTTGTTTGAGAAAACGCTCGATTGCAAATCTCACAAATATACGGTTTCTCTTTGGTATGCGTCCTTAAATGTGCCTTTAAATTTTCTTTTTGACGAAACGCATTATTGCATATCTCACACACATATGGTTTCTCTTTCGTATGCGTCTTCAAATGTCTATTTAAATTTCCTTTCTGACAAAACGCTTTATTACATATTTCACAGATATACGGTTTTTCTCTGGTATGTGTCCTTATATGTGCCTTTAAACTTTTTGTTTCAGAAAATGCTCGACTGCAAATCTCACAAATATACGGTTTCTCTTTGGTATGCGCCCTTAAATGTATCTTTAAACTTTCTTTTTGACTAAACGCTTTATTGCATACCTCACAAATATACGGTTTCTCTCTGGTATGCGTCCTTAAATGTGCATTTAATTTATATCGTTCAGGAAAAGCTTTATTGCATACCTCACAAAAATACGGTTTCTCTCTGGTATGCGTCCTTAAATGTGTCTTTAATTTATATCGTTCAGAAAACGCTTTATCACATATCTCACAAAAATACGGTTTCTCTTTCGTATGCGTCCTTAAATGCGTCTTTAAACTTCCTTTTTGACTAAACGCTTTATTGCATATCTCACAAATGTACGGTTTCTCTCTGGTATGCGTCCTCAAATGTATTACCAAATTTTGTCGCAGAGAAAACGCTTTATTGCACAAATGACACACAAATGGTTTCTCTTTAATATGCGGCGAGATTTGAGGCATTACAAATTCCTGCGAAGAAAAGACTTCACTACACATCTTGTAGAACTATTTTTCTAAAGTGTGCATATATTGCAAATTCAAAATGAGGCTTGCATATATTGTATGATATATAAATAGGCGTTTCTTTAGCTGAAAATGCTTATTAAAGCTTGTTTCTTAGAAAATCTTTTGCAATAGAAATATTTGGGAGATTTTCATCTGTTTAAAACATTTTAAAAAGCCATCATCGGCAAATATATCTATTAGATATTCTGCTTGTGTGGGATATATATTTTACAAAAATCGACATAATACATTTTTTTCAGAATTTTTCAGAGGATTACTTGCTCTCTTCACACATATAACAAAATAGCTTCTCTTCTTTATTTTTGAGCGGATGAGATCTTAAGGCTTTTTTAAAAAAGAGATCGTTAACTGCATATATTTACCCTTACCGTATTGGCTGGCTAGTCGGAATTGTTCAACTCCTTATGTTCGTATCTTTAATTTTGATGATTTATAAGATTTTTCAATAATTTTGCTCTTTCCGCCGCTTTCAAAACCTGAAAAAAGAAAATTTCATCAATATTTGCGCCTGATGTTAAACAGCTAAAATTAATAAAATTGCAAGCCTGGAAACATTAAAAAGAAATATTTTGGCAATTTATTATAATATGTTTTATATGAAAAGGCACTATGGAGCATATATTTTAACATGCAATTTATTTTTTTAATGTGCAATAAACCTTTAACATACAGTACTTTCACGTCTTAGATAAAATGATTAAAAAAATATATATTTGTATAAATATGGAAAAAAAATATTAATCGAATCTTACACCAAGAAAGCAGCACCTCATAGTATAGTTTAGTAAAAATTCACTTTAATATGTTAAAATTGTTATGCATTTAATTGAATTAATGTAAATGTTAAATTATTAAATTTTGATCTTAAGTGAAGAAACAAGTTGCAGAATTACTTTTTTAAAGATATTCTAGAAAATTAACATGTTCGAATGTAGTTAAATACACCCATAAAAATACATACACATACAGGGAGAGAAATAAGCACAGTTTCATAATTTTTTTTTTCAAATGGGACACACGAAGAGAATTTCATAGCCGTAGGATAAATAGCAAATGCAGAAATATTGTTTGGCGGGTTAGAATGTGTAACAAGTAATGTTTTTTAAAATCTGAATTAATGAAAATAAAACTAAATTTTGATATTTCCCCTGAAAGTTCTAGCCAATATTATTTTATTAAATTTATTTATATATATTTCACCGGATGCGAATCCAAAGACAAACCAACCAGACTATCCCGGTCTAATAATTACACTTACTATACATAATTGATCAAAAAATTATACTAGCGTTGAATTTTCTACGCCAGATGGGACAATGCAATACAGATTAGAAATTTAAAAAATTTTCTTTATTCTGTATTATTTGAATTTGAAATTACTTTAAAATGAATCCGAAATGTCGATTAATTAACAATGTTTAATTTAAACGCCTCAAACATTAAAAAAAAAAACAGAATCGTTTGAAATTAAACAAGATAAAATATGTTAAGCCTAACCTCACTGTCGTGGGAGAAAAACAAACTGAATTCATTACTTATTTGGTGATGAGGAAAATGGAAATTTTTGGAGAGAAAGTTAATTCTTTATTAATTAATAAAAAATTGATGAATTAATATTTGAGAAAACTGTATTAACATCAAATGTAATCCGCGAAAGGCAGGTCACTCTGAGTAAAATATGACTCGAGTACAAGTGGCAGATGTATCAATACTGAATTTGTTAAGGCCAGACGAAAGGCACGCTATGATTGTATTCATATACGCTATGATTTATATAAACGTTGAAACTCGTACTCACTTTCGTTTAAATACTATATACAAATGTAATATTTTTGTTCAAAAATAATGAAGAATATATATATATAAACTTTCATGTAAATGTGTGAAACAAGTATTATTTTTAATAATAATAAATTACTTGAGCAAGAAAACCGTAAGTTTCTGTATCAATCCCTCCTCTTAAAACTAAGAAAATTAAATCGTCTGCCAGAGCAATGTTGACTGAAAATAAATTGTCGTTCAAGGGGTGAAGGCAACCTTTTATTGATTTGTTGACTCCTATTGTAATAAAACTTTTGTGGCAAAGAAATGTAGTGCAGCAATTCAGAAAGAGGACACCGAAAGAACGAAAAGTAAGAGCCGCATATAATGCACACTTTGAAATATAAATTGCAGAATTACTTCTTTTTGTGCCAGATCTTGGATGAATAAAAATATAAATATTACTTTATCTCAAAATTTATAACCGATTATAAAATTTATAACCAAAATTTATACCGATTTCTGGAAGCATTCCATGCATAGAATATGAGGGCCTTAGCTCGCGAGATTTCTTATAGAGCTGTCCACTTGTGATGAACGATGAGCATGCATTTCTAGTCTTCTAACTTGTTACTGAGTTCTGTGAACTTGCCACTCCACAAGTCTTTGACATCAATTCCAAATAACTCAATGTTTATCTTATTTGTGTTGAGAGGATTTATTATGAACGCAAGAGTACTTGTGTTTCTTTTAAATTGCTCGGATCCCTCAGCGAATCGGTTCATAATATTTTTTAAAGTTATGCTTAAGTAATTTGTGTCCATAATGCATTGGTCTCATCGCGATATTGCTTTAGATTTTTAAAATAAAGTAATTAATCGCAACAAAAAAAATGTTTTTTTAAACAAACTATTTTTTCAAGCAAGGTGTAACTACATTGCCTTTTCCTTGCAGTTTTAGAATTAGTTTGTTTTGTTTCATGGTGATATCTACCGTGAAGTTGAATTTTTGCAGTCATTCGCCTTCTTCCAATTTGGGATGTTTAATGTTTATTTAATTGAAGAAAGTTTCTATTTCACTCAAGCAGAATGCAAAACGTTGCAATACATTACCCCTGTAAAGCCATCGCACTTAGTACAGAAGTAAGTCAGAAAACATGATCATGGAGTCTCGTATTCTAAAGACAAAACAATAGTTCAAATTTATCACCATACGGTCATGTTAAACATCGAGATTTGTAATTAACGATTATATTAATAGAAGCTGTCAAGCGATAAGGTACTCAAAAATATTTTGTTAAATTGTTTTGTTGTAAATTATTAATTCTACGTATGGAAGTGCAGAAGCGCAACTTTACATCAAAAGAGCCACTTGCGGCTAGCGAGCCGCAGGTTGTTGACCTCTGGAACCAAGGGTCATCAAATTTCGCATAATGTTTTTGCTCTGATCTTTTGAATGGTTTTAATGCATAAAAGACTTTATTTCTTCCTTTTAAAGGGCTGACAAAAATATAATAAAACAACAATAAAATAATGCAGCAGCAGGAAACTTTCCATCCAAGAAGAGGAAAATTAAAAACCCGACAGCTTACTTTAAAACGGAGATTTTTAAAATTTTTATTTAGATTACATCTTGAAAGAATTACTGTTAAATGTTACTTAACAATGTTTAACGAATCAAGACTTTCTTAATAAATGAACAATCAAAACCCAAAAGAATAGTGGACAAACTGGTAAGATTGCACAAAAACTTCTGTAACATTTAATTCAATAAAAACATTTCTTTTAATTCTACAGCACACTCTAACCAATCTAATTCTTACACCTTGTACCTCTTTAAATGATCATCTTTATTATTATTTTTTTCAACCTACACACTGTCAGAAACAAATATCCCCGTGCCTTTGGTATGATCTCTACAAAGTTGAACATAACTAATAACCTCATTTTACTCCACCTTACATTTTGTTTCTCATGATCATCATCTAGTTTAAATTCACAAAACAATGCATACAAGATAAAGCAAGGTGGCTACGATAATGCAATATGACAAAGATAACTGTAATTTTTTTAAAACTGTACTGATAAAAAAAAAAGGTAATTAACATGATTCGAAGCCTCTATAGTAGTACTTTGTACTTTATAAAGTTAGTATGTTTGGTTTTCTTCTGATAATAAATCAGTGTAAATTCACAAAACAATGCATACAAGATATGGCAAGAATTGTGAAAAAACAAAAGAACACGGCAAAGA
>JAOUZG010041859.1:11482-23687 GCA_026289955.1 Argiope argentata
TTTTTTTAAAATGCAAAGAAAAAGTAATTAAAATAACTCTGTTAAATGCATATATGTCTTTTTCAAAAGTTCTGCGTCCAGTATATGCCAGTATACATTGTCAACATTAGTAAATAATATAGCTTAGTAATAGAATAATAGGGATATGTACACACGATTTAAAGTAGATACAGACAAAAACACAATTTTTACAATACGAACAACAGCGAAAAACCCCCCCATTTTAGACATAGCATTACCTAGCTATTTAAAAAAGAAATAATCGTGTTTCTGACAGAGAAAGCGCAATTAACGTGATGTTAATTACGTCTTTGACTTTTGATATTTTAAAGCAATGAGTATTTTTCAGCAGATAATGAATAATCTTCTCTTGAAATTCACAGAAGAACTTTAAAAAATTCGAATTCCAGAGGATTATTTGTTTTAATGTGAAATAAAAATTTAGAAGTCGGTACATTAGTTGTGATTAAGGAACTTTAATAAAGATGTTCATTTAAACTTTATAATGATATAGGATTTTTCTGGAAAATGTGGGTTACTGGAGATTAGTTGACTGTTGGGATATGTCTATCCATGACCTTTCATATAAAATTAAAATTGCTGTAATCGGATTAGTGACTAGGGTTTTGTGGCCAGGTACATTGATTTTTCTAATTATTTTTAAAATAAGATTTATTTTGTGACATCAGTTCGTCAATAAATAGCGTAAAGATGGTTGCGGTTAAGTGTTTACCAAATTCTTTAACAACATAAAAAATGAAAATTTCAGCTTCTACACAATGTATAACACTGCGACTTAATTGTTAATTTTTAATTAATGAAAGCAATAAACCAAATTAGTGTTCTCTAACAAGCTAAATAATCCTTTTTTCTTAAATCAACATCAATAGATTATCCTTTTAATATACAATTATTAGAAGAATTCTTTCTTTAATCTAAAACGTTTTGAATAGTATCTTTCAAAAATTTGTTATTAAATCCAATAGTCATCAAAACGAGTTAGTTTATAATACAAGAGAAACTATTTAAGATATACTTAACGGAAGTATTCATTAAAGATCTTGAAATTTTACTCCAACTGATTTATTTCGATCTTTAAGACATTTTACATTGATTTGTTACAAATATATAAAATAAGCTCTTGAATTTATGAAGAAAAAAAAATGTATTTTAGAAAAGTAGCATTTGAATAATTCCATTTTCTGAGCTACATAATGTAATTGATTTATAATTGGAATTAAAATAGGCTTAGAAATGTAAACTTCGAATCGACAGTGTTTTTAATCTACATCAGAGGAGCAAACGATGAAAACGGATGTTCGAATTATTATAACTAAATACTACATATAACTTAAAAACACCTTCTCTTAAGAAAGAGCATAATTTTTTTTGTTTGATCGTAAGAAAATAATTTAAAACAAAGTTAGGGTAAACATTTTCAAAGTTATACTGAAATAACAAAAGGAGTTTCTGCTTAGTTATTCAGAAAAAAAAGTATTTACAAAAGTAATTATGAAAATAAATGAATTTGTATGAGACCGTAAAGATTACACGTCTCCTTCTGCAAAATAAGAATAAAGAAAATGGATTTTCTGTTTTTAATCAATTTTCATACTATGCAAATGAAAAAATGCTAAAGTTTTCGACAAAACAAAACATGCCCTGTCTTATTACAATTCCTAACCTATAGTAACAACGTTTCCTTGCTTTCAGTTTAGGAGTTAAGATAGTATGCGACAAAAAGTCTTTCCATTTCTTGTTTCATCTAAAATAATGGCGTAAAATATAATGCACTATATTCAGTAACTCTATTTTCCATCATATATATTAGAATTCCCTGGAAATTTAAAAAGGCCTTTGGCAAAAAGGATAGTCCTTTCCCGAATAAGAAAAGAGGACAAGAAAGGAATGGTTGGTCCATCTCCTTGTATTCATCTAAGGGCCCCTTGAAAATCCTGGATGCTCGAGGATAACGAGGATTTTTTGTCCCATCTAAAGAAGAAGAAAAAATGGTGGAACAGGAAATGTAGTATTATACATTTTTTGGACGAAATATCTCTTCCCGATTTCAACTTAACACTCTTTGGATGGCCTTTCTCATAAAAAGCGGAAATGTCTTGTTTCACATAAACATTGTATTAAAGATAGTAGTATCATCTTCTAATTTTAAAATGTATGGGAGAACTTCAACAAAAATGCAAGATCTCTATTTTTCCATCTTTTTAAAAAAAACTGGGGCTGGAATAACAATAGATTTAGGCAATAACATTTTTTTATGTCTGTTCTTGTCAGGAGTCTTTGTTGGTGCAAATAAGAATTCGACTGTAAAGCCAGATACTTCTCATTTTGCCAACAAAAAATAAACACCAAATTTTACCCCTGTAATGACTTAATCCTGGTCAATCAAATAAACGGGTAGCGTTTAAATACAAATGTTTTATTTACAGCTTATGTACAATAAAAAAAAACTCGTCTCATCTAGGTTAATATGCTGGAGAATATTTACATCTTGATTAACAGTTCCACGATTAATACAAGGAAAAACTAACAGTCAGTTAGCCTATCTGGCAACTGCGGGTAGCTCAAGAGATCTACGGATATTCCTCCGGTAGAGATTTTATCAAAAGCTCGAAACTTCTCTCAAAGGAAAATCTCCTGTAGCCCACGAAATCACCTGGTATCTCTCCAACTGTCCAGCTCTTTAGCTCAGCTCGTCGTTTCTTCTTTTCAAAACCTTCCATTTTAACCTCGGTCAAACTCCGTCTCTCGTTTTCGCATTGGTGATCTGGAGATGTCTATCATCCAATAATTCTTCAGAAATATTCCCAGTGGTACACAGTTGACCGTGGGAATATTTTCTAATTATCCACCCTCTTAGCAGACCCTCCACAATTGGGAAATATTTACATCTGGAAGTTTTAGCACGATTTCTTCCTTCAGAGGGCCGTAAAACGCTTGTGTGGTTCGTTATCTGGACTCTATTCACGTCCAGCTGGTCCCATAGGGAAATATTTACATCTGGAGGTTTTGACATGATTTCTTCCTTCAGAGGGCGTAAAATGCTTGTGTGGTTCATTATCTGGACTCTATTCAAGTCCGGATGGTAACATCAAAGAGTGTGAATCACAAAGACTACCACGGAAGAAAAAATCGTCCCACAGCTGGCCAAATGTAACAATGGTCAAACATGTGTCTTGAAGAAAGGGAGAGAAGTTTTACAACTTTTTAACCCCCACCCCCCAAAAAAAGAAAAGAAAATAGAAAAAAATAGCGTTATACGCAAAAATGCAAATTCCCCGCATTCATTTTAGCAGCTGATGGAAATCTTAGAAACAATTAGTTCAAGTTTTCATGTTCCTTCTAAAAAAATGCACCAATCTGCGTTGGTTAATTTTTCTCGGAAAGCTTTTGGCAACATTGTTTATAAATTCTTATTCCAAATAAACGAAAACAAAAGAGAAAAAAATCAGCTGACTATTTGCAATAGCCAAGTCTTAATACATTCATTCAAGTGCCTGTGGGAGTCGTAGAATGAATTTGACGAGATATACCATTTATTGTTATTATTTAGAGAAATAAATAAATTAAAACATTTCAGTTTTTACATTAATTATATTTATTTATATATCATAAAATGACTTCTACAGAAAGGTTAATTATTTCTTGGTTATAGTAAAGAAGAAACGGTGGGGTGCCATAAAATATACCAATTCTACATTAGCAATTGTTCCATTCATTTTCTTCGTATACTGAATGCTATAAAAAAAATCCCACAACAAAATTTTTGTTCTTTCTCAACTCCTAAAAAATGACTTAAAATATAATGTATCTGAAGTAATATTCATTCCAGCATTTATTCTAAAATTATTTTTCTATCTGTCTTCCCTATTTCATGATAAGGGTTTTTCTTGTTTCAAATAAAACTAAGGCAAGATAGAGAAAAAAAAATGTGCATATACAAAAGCAATTTAATATTCCTGCATTGATGCACTTGATATCCTGCAAAACCATTCGGCAAAAATTGTCCTTATTTGTTTTTCCTTAAATATAATACTCTGCATGTATTCATCTTAAGATTCTTTATAAAATACTAGAAATGGTCCGTTAACAAAATAAGACTTTTTATCCCATTCGGAAAAAAAAAGGATTTTCTGGATAATTTGGAAATTCTGTTGTTATTGTTGTTACTCATGGCGCTTGCCATGGACAAGACCCGCTGATACATCAGCAGATTTTAAGCCGAAGGTGAGCGTTTCTTCTTTTTAACAAGTAGCGCCATCTAGGGCCAAGAGTACGACTTAGCTGCACACACGTCGCAACCCATTTTAGGGGGCGGACTTCATTCATGCATTATCATTCATTCATCTCAGATCTTAATTTAGATCTGGAACAGAAAACGATCACCTCTGACCTAATACTACAAATGGTATTACTCTCTAGATGGAGGACTTTGCGACCACGAACAGATTTAACGAGTGCCAGCCGCCATACACTCGAGGAATCTTTTGGCCCGAGAGTTTCGAATCTGCAACTTAACGAATGCGAGTCTTGGAAATTCTTGAAGTATTATCGTAAACTACGGCTTATCATTTCTGGTTAAGCAAAAAATTCTGCAAAACAAGCAACAAGTCGGTAGTAAATCAATTTCCTTTAATTCTTCAAAAGATTCTATCGAAGTATTTAAAAGAATTAAAAGATGTAATTTCATGTTTCACTTAAAAGAGGAAAAACCAGTGCAAAGATATAGCGGAGAAAAACTTGTTGTGTATTCATTCGTTTTGCAATGTGTTTATAGAAATGTTGAGAAACCTTCGACTCCAAATCCAGACGTTTCAAATTCGACCTGAAGATGTGTATCGCGAAACAGCAGCATACAAACTGTAACTAAGTTTCATTGCATTCATCTTATTGAATTTTGTAACTGATAGAATGGATTCAAAAAGGTGTTTCAGAAAATATAGCTGCATCTACAACAAGTACGTCTTTATACTCTACTCAAGACTCTTTAAAAATGATGGAAAAATTTCAACTTGGAAAATCAATTTCTTCTTAAAAAAATAGCTCAACATCTGCAGCAAATTAATCAACTAAACTTAATCTTAGTACTCTCTAAAAGACTATTAACCACTTAACTGTTTTATTTACTTTACCAGAGCTGGTTGGTACAGCGTTGGATTCGTACTTCTTAGGTTACGAATTCGAAACTCACCGACCAAAAGATTCCCCGAGTGTGTGGTGGCTGGCGGTCTTTAAATTTGTTCGTGGTCGCAAAGTCCTCCATATAGAGAGTAATACCACTGGGGGTATTAGTTCGGAGGTGATCGTTCTCTGTTTCAGGTCTATTTTATGATCTGAGATGAGTGAATGAACATGCATGAATGAAGTCCGCCCCCTAAAAAGGGTTGTGACGTGTGTGTAGCTAAGTCGTACTCTTGGCCCTAGATTGCACTACTTGTAAAACAAGAGCCGTATATCTCCGGCTCAAAATCTGCTGATGTATCAGCGGGGCTTGTCCATGGCAAGTGCCATAAGTAACTGCAACAATTTTACTTTACAATCTAATAAGATGACATCTTCTATTTTAGGAACATTTTCTTATTTTGATTCAAATGGAAATATGTTGAATACTTGATTTATCAATATATTTCAAGTAATTTTAATATTCAGTTATAATCGCTATTAATGGTTTATTTTTTTCGTACAACGATGAAAATTTGATAAATCGATGCACATATGGCATACGAGCAAAACAGTGAAGTGGTTAAAAAGTCACCTAGTTTTATCATTCATTGTTCTACTTTAAAAAAAAATCAAAATCAAAAATATTGTATTAACTATAGTAACTTTTTTTTCTGGAATCAAATAAAAATTCTTTGGATACAATTTCATCCGTCTCCAATAACAAGCTTAATAAATTTTTGCCCATTCTCCTAACCGAAAATAACTCTTTATAGATTGCGTTATCCTGTCTTTATATAAAGATAATTCTTTGAAAAGGGATCAGCAACGAAAGCATTAATATATTTTTAATTTTGATTTTTTAAAAAGTTTCTACCAAATTTAGTACAAGAATATTTACATACGGGAAAATCGATTTACTTAATCTAAAATATTAATAAAAATCGTAATTATTTATCGTTTTTACTGTTATTGTCTTTATAGATAATAGGAAAGTGGAGAATATGAGAGATAAAAATATGATTGACCTAAAAAAAGGATATAATCTTTCTATCAAATCAGTGATTGAGAAAATCTCTATTCTCTGGCGATTCAGTTTCTTATTCCTAAAAGAGGAGATTTCTTGTCTCTAGAAATACCCAAGAACTGGAATGGTCTGCTTCTTATTTTTCGTCAAAATGTGAGACAGGGATTTGCCAGGCCAGAAGGAATTAGGCCTCGTCTGTTTAAGGGAACATTTTAATCCCCTGGTGGTATTTCTGGGGAAGTTTAAAAGAATACAAACAGCTTGTCTGTCTATTTTCCTGAGTTATCCTTTAATTGAAGAGATTTTTTAAGTTTTTTGATTCGTGGACTACATAGACAAACACCTTCAAATAAAAATGAAGGATTTAAAACGCAGAAAAATTATTATAATTCCGGATACTAAGCAAATCTTTTAATATCTTTTACGTAATTATGATAGGAATTAAAAAAATGATTACATATGTGCCGCTGAAGTGGATAAATAAGTTTATCCGAAAGGTCGGGATAGCCTAGTTGGTAGAGAGTTGGGCACTTATTTCTTAGGTTGCGAGTTCTAACCTCACCCAAAGATTCCCCGAGTGTGTGGTGGCTGGAGCTCGTAAAATCTATCGAGTCCTCCATGTCGAAAATAATACCACTTGGGGCACTGGGTCAGAGGTGATCGTTCTCTCTTCCAGATCTAAATTACGATCTGTGGATGAATGAATGAAAATGCACGAATGAAGTTCCTCCCATAAAAAGGGCTGTGGCGTGTGTGTGTATCTAAGTCAAGAGTCTACCGTTTGGCCCTAGTTGGCGCTACAAAAAAACGAGAGACGCTCAGTCGGTTTAAATCGCTTACAGTCAGCGGGCTTGAAAAAGTGTTTGAACAACAACATAAGTTAATCTGTAAATTTTTAACTATTATCCGTTAAAGTAAGGAAAATAGTTTAGCTATATTTAAATAGATAAAGCAGCATTTAATTCTCAATATTTTCTTTCCCATTTTAGGTTGTGAAGAAAGATAAATTTTTGCCTAGATTTTTGAACGCGGGAACTGTTAAGATTTAAATTAACTGCTAATAAAGTGAAGTAATAAGACAAAATTTTTTTTTGAAAAACAAAACATTGTTACAAATAAAAAAGATTGAAATGAAATTTGCTATGCATATTTCAATGTATCATGTCAGAACGGCAAAGCATTACGTGTTCGAGCAAGTTAAATTATATTTTTATGCATTTTGATTGTTTCATTGAGTTACTCACTTTAGTATTGCAAAAGATCCAAAAACTTTGTCTTGCACCTTGTTATTTAAAAAAAATATCGCATTTCCTATTTATTTCGTTTTATATAATCACGCGCTCAAATTGACATTTTTCTAGATTTTATTTGCTGTAGTCATTAACTAATTTTATTTCAATTAGAGCTTTTGTAAATGCAATGGCAACGCGTTATTAGAAGCTGATTTTTCGAAATGCTCATGCAGATAGTAAAATTTTTATTTTTCGAGTACGGATTTTTATTGACGCCAAAAACCTTTTTCCAAAAACACCATGTTCTGACATGATAAAAAAAAAAACTTTGACAACAAAGATTTCCTTGATCATAAAAAATATTGTTTAGAATAGAAAACAAGTGAATAAGTAAATAGAAGTTATCAAAATAATTATTTAAAATTAATATCATTAGAAAAGGAACAAAATTTGATTTTATGCAATAATTTTTATGTTTAGAGGACAACTGATTAAAAATGAGTTTTAATAACCAACTTACATCTAACAGACCTAATATCTGCACTATCATGCTTTGGCATTTGTGGGGTTTTCTTTTTACAGATGACCAGTCGTTTCCTCACAGAAAGCAATTTCGATTGGTCAGAAAGAATCCGATGACCACCATTCTAACAACTTGCTAAGGTTGTAAAGATTGGCGATCGTTATGCCAAGCTTTGTCGGTATTTTGTAAATGGCTGGCAACAGCAGACCACAACGATGAACCCACGTTATTGAATTCTATTTTCCCTTTAGCGGGATGGATTTGGCTGTTCTGGAAACACAGTTACTACTGCTGATCGTATTATACGTCAGAAGGCAAGGATTGTTCACACATTTTCTTTCCATTTGGCTATTGCCTCCTGCTGTTCCAGATTCTGTTTCACCGAGTTTTTCTGATTCTGCTTTTTGTTCGGTCTAAGCCCTTTTCCTGGTTTGTAAGTTAGTTTAAAAACAACTTGCTTATGTAATGGGAGATGTGTCCATCCTTAGATCTTCCTTTTTTGTATTTAAGAATAGTTCCAATGTGTTGGAAGAAGTATATGTTGTTTTTGTCATTTGTTGACGATTGCCGAAAATAAAATGATTGTTTCTATCTTAATCAGTTTTGAAGTTTGCAGAAGTATTCCAATTCTGCATGTTAAGGTTTGTAGAATGTAATATGAAATGCTCGTAAAATGATTGAATTAAAAGTAAATTCAATTTCAAGTAAAGCGTTTTTGAGTTTTTGCTCTTCACATGTTCGCAATGCGTTATACATATCATTTCATCTGAATATCAAAAAATTAAAATGAAATCTACCATGCATATTTCAATGTATAATGTCAGTACATAATTTCTTGAATGGCCAAGCACCGCGTGCTCGTGCAAGTTAAATTATATACTTATTCATATTAATTGTTTCATTGAATTAGTAACTTTAGTATTGACACTGAACCAAACAAATTTGTCTCGCATTAAAAGAAATATCACATCTCCTATTTATTCCATTTCATATAATTACGTGTTCAAAATGACATTTTTCTAAGTTTTATTTGCTGTAATCATTGACTTATTTTTTTAAAAATTAGAGCTTTTGTAAATGCGCTGACAACGCGTTATTAAAAGCTAATTTTATGAGCTACTTGAATAGATTATAAAATTCCAATTTTTCGTCTAAAATTTTTTTGTCTACCTCATTCCCAATATAACATCATGTTCTGATATGTTAAAAAATAATAATTCGATGAATTAAAAATTCAGGGAAAAGGGGGGGAGGGGTCGAAGCTCTTTACCTCAAACTTTCACCATATTTATTATAAATGAACCTAATAAATAAATAAGAATCAAAGAAATATATCGTATTGATAATTTTTCTGAGCCTTTCACCCTATGATTAATCCTTTACAGCGAATTTAGTATTTATAATTAATGAGTTTATCACATATAAATACAATTATTTTTTAATGGCAGGATACTTACGTATTAGACCGTCCAACTTTATCGCCAAATTTGAAGTCACCACCAATAAGTTGCTAAACCGCCAATTTTGGCAATCCGGCAATGGTGTAATAATCCGTTGATCATTATCGCCAAATTTAAATCCATCACCAAAAAGTTACTCAACTCTTGGCGATAGTTGGCGAAGACGGTCTAATACGTAAGTACCAATGGTAGTACAATTACTATCGCCGTTGTTGATTAAACGACATTTGGCAAATATTTTATATTCGCTAGTTATAATTTATATTTACAAATGAATAGGTAGAATATACATAGATGTAGTTATTATTCAATACGTGAATGTTTAGATTGTTTTTCCGTTGATCTCATGCAACGTTTGTGGATAGGTCTAAATATTTTAACCATGAGACTAATTGGTCATTCTTAACTATAATTTAATATATAGAAATGATTTAAATTTATAACGATAATTTAGAACAAAGTTAGAATTTAATTTAGATTATATTTTATTTAAATTCTACAACAATGAAGTATAAAATTCAAAAGGAAGTATCGTTTTTGTATATTGCTCATAAAAGTAACTTGATTTTTGAAAGCTTTCCAATATTTCTCTAATATTTTCAAGAATTATTTTTCAATTTATTGGAGTAGATTTTTGTTTGTTAACACCAGGTGAGTAAAATGATTATAAAACTCGAAAAATTGCTGTGTTATTCTCATTCCGTCTAAAAATATTTTCCTTGGTTGTCTGAATCTGTATAAATTAGCAAGACTTTTTAATAATTAAATATCAGAATCCTCATTATGGAGTAAAGCTTCTAAGTTATTTAATATAAGACAATGTTATAAATTCCTAAGTTTTACACTTTTTGAGTTAATTAATTAAAAAAGGCATTTCAAGTTGAAAATCTTATAGGCTAAAAAGGAGTAGGAAATGAAGAAAAAAAAGCAATGGAATCAAGAGCTGCTTCAAATAATTTTTACTAAGTGATAATTAATTTTACTAGTAATTTGCAATCGGAGACTTCTGATAAATTCCCATCATCAGTTTTTGCATTAGCTTTTTTCCAATAAAATTAAATTGAATAAATTAAGAAAATTATTACTTTTTTTTGCTGATAACCAGTTTGAAGCCCCTCGAATGTCAAATTGGAAAAAAAAGTATATTTTATCGATTCAAAAAAAAAATCTTTACTCAAATTCTTTTTTCAAGTCTTGGATATTTAAGTCTTTTTCACAGAGTATTTGGAGATTTAGTTTCATTGCTACCTTGTAGGCTTTCAGATTTAAACTTTTTCTCTTAAAATATTTTTCCACAATGTTTGTATAAAAGTGTTTTCTCATATTAATTTCTTTTACTGTTTATGGTTTTATATTACCAAGAGTATCTAGGTGCACTATCTATCTATATTACCATGAATATCTTTCCGCCAAAGGTGCATGTTACATACGCACCATAAAGATAGTGCATATTTTGGTAGGTATTCGACCGTCCAACTTTATCAACAAATTTGAAGTCATCACCATTGAGTTGCTAAACCGCTCATTGAGTTGATCTTTATCGTCAAATCCGTTGATCGAATAATTTGTTGATCTTTATCGTCAAATTTAAATCTAGTCGCCAATGAGTTACTAAACCTTTGGCGACCGTTGACAAAGACGGTCTGATACGTAAGTACCTACAATTTTGACGTTTTATTTATTCATTTTAAAATTTTAATTGTTAAAAACACCTACAGGTTAGCAAGAATATACAAATTGATTTTTTTTTCGAAATTATAAATTGGAGAATTGTATAGATTTCAAATTAATTCTAATTACTTTATCTCATTACTTTTCTACTTTACTACTTTACACTACTTTTCTTATTACTTTTATTACTTTATCCAATTACTTTTCCGTTTTCAAAAGGGTAATACAAATGATAAAACAATACCTAAATCTTCATAAAGACGTAATTTTCGTAAACGTAAAATAAATATATAAAGGCGTAAAATAAATATCTTAAAAGGCAATGGTATTTTAAAATATTAGAGTAAGAAATCAAACAGTCAACCTACTTGTTGCCGAAAGTTTGATTTTTACAAGTTATTTCATTTTTCTTTTCGATAAGATTGGAAAACTATGACTGAGAAATGGGTCAAACACCAGCATCTTTTAAATCTTTACTAACAAAATCGGAAGAAGCATGATCCGTAGCTCCAGGAAAAGATTCCTCTATCGAACGGACATCGGTTTTTACAGCTCTCAAGGGTCAGTCTTCTATTTCTCTTCCGTTCCCGGAGTGATGTCGGACATTAAATTCAACTCACGATATTCATCGCTGCATTTTCCGACAACTTTACAGCCGCAATAAACAAGATACAGACGGCTTCAAGATGTGGACCCCCTGTGTTCTCCTTCTCACGGCTTCCGAGTTTGGTTTTTCTTATAGTTTGTTGGCGGCTGCGAACCTTGAAGTGGAAAAATTCATGGCGACACCTGAAGTGAAGTGAAGTAAAGTGTCTACACCTCGTGAAGAAGGAAAAAAAAAAGAGATCTGGGCGATAAGACAGAAGCACACTCGAAGGTGAAGAAAGAAAGAAAAATTTAAGACAAAATAAGACGGGAAAGGATGTTTTATTTTTCAAGGGGAAAAGAATACGAGGCACGTATTCCCTGGACAAACGAAAATGCAATTCATTCGTATTTGCTGATGTAGGTTTGGCGGAGAATTCGATTCTTCCTTCACATCACGCCATGAGGTTTCTCCCGAAAATACCGCAGCAAATGCGTATCAACTCAAACTGTCTGAAGTATGGATAGA
>JAOUZG010041875.1:0-16539 GCA_026289955.1 Argiope argentata
AAGACTTATTTATATAAGATTTACACAAAAGAGAGCATATACGTCAACAAAAAATATGTTATTTTAAAAGGTGCACGGAATTAATTCGTTTATGTGCATCATGCCTTGTTAAACTCTTTGAAAAAATACAACTTGTTGTGGCAGAAAAAAATTAGTATTTGAGATTGCAAAAACTGAGAGGTAAAAATAAAAATAATTATAAATAACTCTTCAAATATCTTTTGTTACCGTGTGATACACATTGACGAGAAAAAAAAAATACTTTTCAATAAAAATGTATTATATTAAAATCTTTTATAAAATTGATAAGAAAAGTAAGGGAATAAATAACATTAATTTATCTGATATAACATTCATATTATATATGTAAAAAAACAGAAAATTTATTTTTATGAAGACTATTTCACTGACTTACAAAATAATATGCTAATCCCCTAAAGCATACAAAACAGAATGGGAAATATGGGAATAATAGGTATATAATATTTGCAGGCTTATTGCTGTGTCTGGGGGAGGGGGTATTATATTTATTTAAATTATTCAGAATTTTCGAATATGAAAGCAAGAATATGATTAAAAAAAGGCTTTGACACTAAAGTTAAGCAAAAGATAAATTTAAAATGATTAAATGAATAATTTTGAATGCTTAAAAACATTTTTATAAAGACATGGTGATATTTTAACTTTATCTATATTTCGGGAAACATTGCTTTTTTACAAGTTGTCAGATATAAAATAAGTAAATTAGTGCGTGTTTTTTTTTAATGTTTTGTGAAAGCATACACGTTACTTTTTTAATAATTTTAATAATTCTTACTAACAATAGTGATTTAAGATAGACATTAATGACATTTTGGATTTCCTCATTTCTCTGAAATTATTATTTCGATACCTTCGACGTCTCATTATTTAAAAGAAGAGAGGAATATCATTGTTTGGAAAATCCTCATGAAAATGGGCATTCTTCATTCTCCATGAAATTGCGCAAAGTTGAAGCATATCGTGTTAAACTAGTTGATCAAATTGATTTGGAAACAAGGCTGGAAAATGCTAAAATTGGTACTTGCATATTATACCGTCTTCGCCAACGATCGCTAAAGGTTTAGTTACTTTTTGGCGTCGGATTTAAATTTGGCGATAAAGATAAATGGGTTACACCATTGGCGGATTACCATAATGGGTGGTTTAGCAACTCATTGGTGATGACTTCAAATTTGACAATAAAGTTGACGGTATAGTACGTAAGAACCCAGAAATTTTATACAATGAGCTAGTTGAGCATAATACCAAAATTGTAACTTTGAAACAGAAGTATTTTTACGTTTTTAGCGTACCGGGTTCAGATTGAATATACTTTACTTAAGGACAGCAGAAAAAAATTATTTACGGCTTTTTTACAGGTATTTAAAGGATTACTTGATAAAGGGAAACTTCAGATTTAAAAAAAATCATTCCAGCAATCAACAGTCAATAACAGCTTAAATGCAAATCTTACGCACAAAAAACACAGACTACAAAACCGATATCGTATAGCACAGCAAACCGTAAGTCACAGTGAGCTCAATAATACAGCTTTAACAGCAAACGTAAACACAGCTCACTAATAACAAGGGATACAAGTAATCAGCTCGTTTGACGAATCGCTACTCTTCCGAGAGGAACTTGACGAACTACGGCAACTCGTCCCTTATACAGCCGAATGAGCGAGCACGCGAAGCTTCGGAAAACACCGTGAGCACTCTAGTGGCTACCAGACTAATCCTTTCACCAAACCAACTCAGTTGGTGTCAAACTCTTCGTCAATCGTCGCCAATCGGTCTCCCCTTCCGATTTCTTTTGCGGAGTTCGCCCGCTTATAACAATATTTGGGCATGTTTTCTTCACATTTTTTCTTAATTTTTAAAAAAAATTCAATACAAATGAGAAACTATGAAGATGCATCAAAGTAGAATGCCATCGATGGGGACAACTTTTTAGAAGATATTATGGTAAAATCTATTGCAACAATATGCCTCATGTCTGAATATTATTGTCTATAGTATAAGAAGCTATCCGTGTTATTCATAATGTTTTATAATTAATTCATTTGGGTCACTAAATTTAACTATTTTTCCTTCATAATAGAATATGTGAGGAGGTGAACCATATATGTGCCTTACTATAACAAATCAAGTGAATATAATACCAGAAATACATCACTTCGAAATAAGTAGTAAGAATAAATATAAGAATAGAAAAACATATATACCCAAAAGAATAAAAAGACTCTGTGAAAAATTTCTAACAACCATCAAAACGTATTCCTCTCCCACAATCCATTCTTTTATCTCTTTTCGGAGTTGTGACACAGAAGAAATAATATTTTTGTCACACAAATACATTAGAAGAGGCTTCTTATTGAAGCAATAAAAGCTCACATTTTAAACCCATCTCCCAAAGGGTTCAGGAGAACCATTTTTCTTCCATTGTTCGCATCAATAAAAATTCGCTTTAAAAGTTTTATCTCTTCATACCTCAAAAATTTCTCGGAAAAGGAGTTTCTGATTCATCTTCCGCACTAATGACGTCACGGATGACTTGCTGATTCCATTCTTTTTCTTTAAAGGTTGCTCCAATCTCCAGAACATTACTCTGCTCCCTCGACGGCAATTTTTCGTGAGTCGAGAAGTCTGATTCTACCTTCCGAAGAATTCCGATCCATAATTAGTTTAACATCTCACTTAAAATCCATTATGATTAAGTTTAGCATTAAGATAAAACCACCTGATTGATTGGTATAAGTTTATATGCTCATATGTTTGCTACTAGTATAGAGACGAGTTTATTTAATATTAAGGTTATTATCAAGTTTTGAAATTTTTTTCTCTAGAATTATTTCACATCTTCGACTAGTAAGAAATCCAAGCCTAAAGCATGATTGTATTTAAAAAACTAAGACCTCTTGGCTAAATATTTTCCTATATGGATTCAAGTAGCATGGAAATAATCCAAAATTATTGTCATTATATATAGATGAGTTAACCTACGCAAATTCAAAAGAAAGTGTTTACAAATCTATCCTTCCAGAAATTTAACCCTCTAGTAAAAACATAATACATAATCAGAAGGGATTGACTTATTTTAAGATTTTTTATAGAGTAAAACAAAGCGGATTTTGTTTAAAAATTTAAAAAATATATATATGAAGAAAAAAGACAAGAATTAGAGACGTAGAAAAAAATTCTACTTAAAAAATATAAAAAGTAAAAAAAAACTTATATAAATAAGATTTACACAAAAGAGAGCATATACGTTAACAACAAAAGAGTGTTATTTTAAAAGGTGCACGGAATTAATTGGTTTAAGTGCATCATGCCTTGTTAAACTCTTTGAAAAAATATAACTTGACGTGGAAGAAAAAAAAATTAGTGTTTGAGATTGGAGAAAAAGAGAGGTAAAAAGAAAAATAATTGTAAATACATTTTCAAATATCTTTTGTTACCGTATGATACACATTGATAAAAAATATGTACTTTTCAATAAAAATGTATTATATTAAAATCTTTTTTTTAAAATTGATAAGGAAGATAAGGGAATAACATTAATTTATCTTTTATAACATTCATATTATATATGTAAAAAAATAAAAAGAATTTTATGAAGATAATTTCACGGACATACTAAAGAATATGATAATCCCCTAAAGCATAGAAAACTTTATGGATAATGTGGGATTAATTGGTTTGTAATATTTCAGGCATATTGTTGTCTCTGGGGGAGAAGGTATTATATTTATTTAAATGATTCAGAATCTACGAATAGAAAAGCAAGAATATGATTAAAAAAATGCTTTGACAATAAAGTTAAGCAAAAGATAAATTTAAAATGAATAATTTTGAATACTTATAAACATTTTCAAAACGACGTTGAGATATTTTAACTTTATCTATATTTCTGCAACCATTTCTTTTTTACTCGTTTTCAAATATAAAATAAGTAAATATAGAGCAGAATGAATTTTTTAAATATTTTGTGAATGTATACAAAACATATTCATATATTTAATAATTTGCTAAAAAAGTACATTTCATTTTCCATTTATATTGTTGACATTAGTAATGTAAGATAGGCATTAATGACATTTTGGATTTCCTTATTTGTCTGAAATTATTATTTCGATACCTCAACATCTTATTATTTCAAGAAAGAGATTAAAAACATTCTTTGGAATATCCTCATGAAAATGGGGATTCTTCATTATCCATGGAAATTTACAAGGGTGAAATAGGTGGTGTTCAACAAGTTGATCAATTTGTTCTAGAAACAAAGCTTGAGAAGGTTGAAATAGGTACTTGTGCAATATACCGTTTTGCCAACAGCTAAGTAACTTTTTGGCGACAGATTTAAATTTGGCGATAGAGATCAATGAATTATACAATTGCCGTGATTGGTGGTTTAGCAATTCATTATCAATTAGTTAAAATTTGACAGTAAAGTTGACGGTATAATACGTAAGAATACAATGAGCTAGTTGATCATAATGCCAAAATTGTGAATTTAGAACATAAAAATTGTTACGTTTTTAGCGTAACGGGTTCGGATTGAATGGACTTTACTTGAGGACGGCACAAACAAATTTATCTACAGCTTTTTACAGGATGACTTGATAAAGAAAAACTTCAGATAAATACAATCCAGCAATGAACAGTCACTAACAGCGTTGTAAATGCAAGCCTTATGCACAATAAACACAGACTGCAAAACAGCTATCGTATAGCACAGCAAACAGTAAATCGCAGCGAGCTCAGTAATACTACGCTATCAGCAAACTTAAACACAGCTCCCTAATAACAAGCGAGAAAGGTAATCAGCTCGTTCAACGAGTCGCTACTCTTCCTAGATGAACTG
This sequence comes from Argiope argentata, assembly GCA_026289955.1. Lineage (NCBI taxonomy): Eukaryota > Metazoa > Arthropoda > Arachnida > Araneae > Araneidae > Argiope > Argiope argentata. The sequence goes on from JAOUZG010041875.1 coordinate 4,888, forward strand.
CCAGAATACGGCAACCTTTCCCTTATATAGCCGAGTGAGCGACCGAGCATTCGAAGCTTCGGAAAACAGAGCGAACCATCTAGTGACTACCAGACTAATCTTTTCGCCAAACCAACTCTACTGGTGCCAAGTTCTTCGTCAATTGTCGCCAATCGCTTTCTCCTTTCGCGGTGTTCGCCCGCTTGTAACAATATTTCCGCATTTCTTCTTCACATATTATGTTTAATTCTTTTTTTAAATTTCCATACAAATAAGGAACTATCAAGGCATAAAGCCATCGACGGGGACAACTTTTTAAAAAGGTATTGTGGAAAAATCTGTTGCAACAATATGACTAATTTTTAAGTATTTTTGTCGATAGTATCAAAAGCTATCCGTGTTATACATAATATTTTATAATAAGTTTATTTCTGTCTCAAAATTTTACTTTTTTTTTGCTTAATCATGGGATAGGTGAGGAGAGGAGACACATGTGTGCCTTACTATAACAAATCAAGCGACCGTTGTAACAGAAATACATCACTTCGAAATAAATAGTAAGAATAAATATAAAAATAGAAAACATATATAACCAATAGAAGAAAAATAACTTTGTGACAAATTTCTAACAACCATCAAAACATATTCCTCTCACACACTCCATTCTTTTCTTTCTTTACGCAGTTGTAACACAGAAGAAATAATATTTTTGTCACACAAATACATTAGAAGAGGCTTCTTATTTAAGCAATAAAAGCTCACATTTTAAACCCATCTCCCAAAGGGTTCAGGAGAACCATTTTTCTCCCATTGTTCCCGTCAATAAAAATTCGCTTTAAAAGTTTTATCTCTTCATACCTCAAAAATTTCTCAGAAAAGGAGTTTCTGATTCATCTTCCGCACTAATGACGTCACGGATGACTTGCTGATTCCATTCTTTTTCTTTTAATGGTTGCTTCAATCTCCAGAACATTTCTCCGCTCCCTCGATGGCAATTTTTCGTGAGTCGAGAAGTCAGATCCTACTTTCGAAGAATCTTGATCCATAAATAGTTTAACTTCTCACTTAAAATCCATTATGATTAAGTTTAGCATTAAGATAAAATATCCTGAATGTTTTGGTATAAGTAAAATTTTATTGGTTTAGCATGACATTGTATCCTTTAAGAGGACAATAGAAGAAAATGAATATCTTTATTTTTATCATTTCTTCACCAAAATATTTATTTATTTTGAGCTGAAAGAATATTGTAAAATGTACTGTTCATTTAAGTAAATGGTTGAAGTATTTAGTGAAAAAAACTTTTATTCTAATGATATTTCTAAAAAATATTATTACTATTAAATCGGGCTGGCGTCTTGGCTTAGGGTAAAGGCGTCTTCCCTGTGATTGGAAGTCAAGGGTTCGAGTCCTGGTTCAGGCATGGTTGTTTTTCTGTGTTCTGTCTGTGAGATGTGAGAATGTATCTCCCTGTGAAAAGGGGTTGTGTAAGCAAATGTTCGAAGAAATAATTACGTCGTACTTATGACCCTTGTTGGCCTTACTGAAAAACTAAAGACCCTCAATCGGCTTAAAATCGCCGACTGCCGTCAGCACGCTTGTCCTTGGCAAGTGTAATTAGTAACAACAACAACATAAGATTGAAATTTCTTTAAAATGTTCAAGTGTCTTAATGTTTGAAGAAATTAACTAGCAGTAATAATGAAAATTTTGGACATGCGTTAAATGAAAATAAAATATTAAAGAAATAAATTGAAGTTTCAGGTTATTTAAAGCAGTTAAAAGTCAATTTTAATTCAGAGAAACATAAAATTCTTATGAAAATTCAGTAAATCTGAATAAAGTATTTCTAAAAAAAGTCAAGATTTAATTGGAATTTCAAAATTATGCAAAGTTTTGTATCAAACACATTTACATTGGGAGATAAGAAAGAAAAATTGAAAAAGATAAAAATTAAGATTTATGGAAAATAATAATTTTTAAAAAAAACAACACACACACACACACACACACACACACACACACATATATATATATATATATATATATAAAACTTGTACGTTTATTCCTACATCTTTTTCTGAAGCATTCAATGTATCTCTATTCTTCTTAATTAAAAATTTTTATTTGCCTTTTTAGAAAAACACTGAGCTAATTTGTTTGACAAACAATTTTCTTATAGTTTAGAATTACTGATTATTTAAAAGTTCCAGTTAAAACAAATGCCATATTAAAATAGTATACACCAATTAAAACACCATTCTTTAAATAAATCATCAAAATGGCTTGCATGAAAATTAGTATAAATTTATAAATGTTATAATAATTCAATGAAATTAAGAATATAAAACAAATACTTAATTTAACTAACTTTTTATTAAAAAAATATAATTCAATTAAATTGAAGAGAATAATTCGCAAATGTTTAATAGAAAATTCTTTTTAACTAATAATTAATATTATACTAATAATTATATTATAATTAATAATATACAGATTAGAAATACTGATTATTAGAAAGTTCTAGTTTAAATAAAAATTGCCATATTAGAATCATATACCGCAGTTAAAACCACATTTTTTAAATAAATCATCGAAAAGGCTCGAAAGAAAATTAGTATAAATATATAAATGTTATAATAGTTCAATGAATTTAAGAATTTAAAACAAATACATATTTTAACTAACCAATATAAAAAATTATAGTTCAATTATATTGAAGATAATAATTCGCAATTGTTTAATAGAGAATTTTTTTTAAAATTAGTAATTACTATTTGATTTTTTAAAGAAAAGAGCTGAGCTAATTTTTTGACTCACAATTTTATTACAGATTAGAACTACCGATTATTTGAAAGTTCTAGTTTAAATAAAAATTGCCATATTAGAATCATATACCCCAGTTATAACTACATTCTTTAAATAAATCATCGAAAAGGCTCGAAAGAAAATTAGTATCAATATATAAATGTTATTATAGTTCAATGAAATTAAGAATTTAAAACAAATACTCACTTTAACTATTTATAAAAAAATATATAATTCAATTAATTTGAAGAGAATAATTAATTCATTTTTTAATTATTACTAATCATTTTCTTAAGAAAAGAGCTGAGCTAATTTTTTGACTCACTATTTCATTATAGATTAGAATAACCTATAATTCAAAATAACGAATTTAAATAAAAATTTACAAATTAGAATCGCATACAATAATTAATGCTACATTCTTGAAATAAATCATCACAAAACTCACAAAAAGTTAGTATTAGTTCATAAATTTACAAATAATTCAATTAAATTGATAATTTTTAAAAATATTAATTTTAATTAACTAATTAATAAATATTTTTATAATTCATATAAATCAAAATTTTTTAATCAGTTAACGTAAAACATTTATAAAGTTAATAAATTCATCAAAATAAAGAATAAATAAAAATACTATGCAATTTAATAAATTATTAAATAAATAAGAGCAATTCAAATTTGATGTCCGGTATATTGGTCCCCAGTTTAGCATAGGAAAATTTTTCGATTTCAAAAACCAAACATCTTCCATGTATTTATGCTAAGATGAAATCTACGAATGAAGCGTAGCTAAAAAATGGCTTTTACTTTAACATTTCCTTAAAGTCAAGAAAGTTTCCATTAAAACTAAAAAAATCAAGCTCTTAACTCTAGGATATCATGTACACAGTAAAAAAGTTCTGTAAGCAGAATAAATGATTTTTCTCTAGAAGAGAATAACGATACGACATTTTCTTTGTTACAAATGTCGTCGATTCTGAGTTAAAATTTATTTTCAGCCATATTTTATGTTCGCATTCTGTAACATCTTCTATTATAAGAATAAAAGTACTTTGTTTTAAGCGGTAGTCAATTTCTCCCAGTAACATATTAGGATGAACATATTTTTCAAATAACTTTAAAGATACATTTCAAAAAATATATAAACGTAATGTGCTCTTGTATTCTTTTACTAAAACAACTGAATAAATTATTCTTTTTCCTACATTTAGATTTTAACTTAAACCATTTAAACAAAAGGAGAAATTATGTATGCATATATAAATAACATAGAGACAAAGAAAAGTTATTTATGAACAGCATTGACTTCTAATCTTAAAAAAGTTTAATAAAACTCCATTAGCTGTAATATTATTAATTACTAGACTTTAACAGAGATTTAATACGCATGGAAAAGCACACAACTAACCCGAAAACAAGTTTTTTTACATTGTTTACCTGAAATAAAGCAAAACCGCAAAGCAAGTCAATATTTCTTTAAAATCAAGGCCAATTATTTATCGATCGATATTGAGATAGCTACAGCAGTATTATACAAATAATTGGTTTTGACTTTTAATTAAAATGAAAATACAGTTGTCAACAATTGCATCCCACTACACACGTTTGAATTTTTAACCCCAATTGGGCAATGCAAATGCGTGAATTTTCTACGTCAGTTGGGAAACGTAATACAGATTAGAAATTTTATAATTTCCTTTATTCTATTTTAAATTAATTCAAATGTAGTTCCAAATTAATATGAAAAATCGATTAAAATACAAAGTTTACTTCTAAATTTATCAAATTAAAAAAAAAACAGAATTGATTGAAATAATCGGTCGACGACATGTAAAGTCATAACCTCATTAGTGTGGGATAAAAACAAATTGAAGTCTTAATCATATGGAGGAGGGGATAGATGATTTTCGGCGGTGAAGCTAGTTTTTAATTAATAAAAAATAACCACTAAATTAGCCGGAATAAATATTAGTCTATATTCTATTTTATACTATAATCTATTTATGTGCTAAATTTCATCCAATTTCGTAAAGATGTTCTGGCATGAATGACTAATATTATCCATTATCCATCCAAACTTTTACATTTATAATAGTAGTACAGATTCAACATTGCTAATTTCTCTTTTTTGATTATTATTAGAATAAATAATTTGAATTTTTAATTCAAAAGTTTGAAAAAAATGTAAATATTGACAACTTAAGGGTACTATTTTTAAATATTCTTTGGTTTAAATTTAATAACATAAAAATATGGAAGCTTTTTATGTAAATAATATAACTGAGAAAGGTTAATTAATTTCTTGATATTTAAATTTTATTCGGAAGTTTTTTTTTTTTTTTGAAGAATCCTTATGATACTTTAGGATATCCGATTTCGGATATACATATCAATTTAGGAAATAAATTTGATTACTGAAAAATCTAAGTACAGTCGCAAGTATTACCAGAAAAAAGGCAATCCTATACAATTGTTGAAGTTACCAGAACAAGTTATCTGAAAACTTCAAATAATGTATGAAAAATTAGTCATAATTATATTCAATTAAAAATTGCGTTATTATTATTATATTGATAATTTTTAATAAATAGTTGTGATTTTTTTTTGAAATGCGCAATAAAATTCTCGTTTAAACTATTTTAGATGAACGAAAATTCGTTCTAAATAAACTATAAAGCTACAAAGAGATATGATAATATTGCATGAAATGTAATTTCTAGAATTTTAAAATGATATAAGATTTCTTTATTAAAATTTTAGAAGGTATATTAATGCAAACTGTGAAACAAAATAATACATGTTTCTTAGTTAATGTAAAATACGGTTCTTGGAGTTAATATAAAGTCTATTATTTCCCAAGAATTAATTTGCATTAAGATAATACCGGTGTAGAAATTAAATGAGAGCTTAAAATAGCCGTTTGAAATTTAATAAAAAATATCTTCAGTTATAAAAAGTACAAGAGAAAGCCTAAATATGATGAAAATCATTTTTCAGACGATTCTTAAGTGTTGAAAATTCGTGCATAAAATAAAGTTGTTTTTAATTTTTTACAATGTGAATTCAGATTCTGAGAGAAAGTTTAACTTTTTAAACTAAGAAATGGCTTACTTAAAGGAATAAAGTATACAAAATTTTCTGCTCTTTCATATGAAGCTGTTTATAACCACCATAATAAGTTAATTTCGGACAAAAAGAATATTAAACGTACTCTTTGAGTTCATTTAGAAGTATCTTTATAGTGACTCTTAGTGTTTAAAGTTATCAAATTCACGAAGGAAAAAGATGTAAATTAGCAGCTAACTATGAAGTTAATTATTGCAGAAATTCTACATCACTGATTTTTTATTATAGACCCGATGTAGTTTTGTTACTTGGAAATAGCATGAATAAGAAAAAGCTTCATATTATTTTTAATTTTTTTATATCTTTATTAAACAATTTGTGTTATGTAAATATATATTTCATTTTAAAATATACAATTTATAATTTTTTTTATTAAAACGAATTTCTGCATTCCATATATATATGGCTTCCTGATAAGAGAAGCTTTATGAAAATCATTAACCATTATAATACGTGCACAAAACGTGAAAAATTATGCGAAGTAATAAGTAATAAAAGATATAATAGCAGTAATTTATTGAATTGTTTAAACCATTTTTTCTATAAATCATATAAACTCATAAATCATTTATTGAATTTCTTTATTTTCGCTTCTTTCCCTAAATGTATCAAATATTTGTATTTACATATGCATGATAGAAAACCCATAAAAATTATTGAATAATTTTATTTTAGTTAGTTTTAAGAATTATAAATAAAACCTTTGAAGTCTTTGAGCAAAGCAAATGGAAAAAAAATAAAAATGAATAAAAGGATGAAAAAGTTATGTTTTCATTAAAATATATACATCATCATAAAACTCTGGATTTAAAATAGTACTCACGTTTCCAGAATACATAGGAATCCATTTGTTCGTCTTCATCTCCACATCTTAGGCTATGTAGTCCAAAATCTGTTATTTTGAGGGCAAATCGGCTATCAACCAAACAATTTGAAGATTTTAAATTACCATGAGAACGAATATCCGTGCTGTGCAAGTATGCCATGCCCTATTTGGAAAGAAATAACAGAATTTAAAATATTACCTTATTTAAAATATCCAGTTTTTTCGAATTTAATTTTTTAATTTCAAGAAAAGCGAGAAAAATACATTAACTTTAATCGAATTTATCGCCAACATGGTTACCGAGACAAGCAGGTGGAAATATTTTATAGCAACCCTAAAATGTGATTTAAAAAGAAGAGCAGATGTTTTTCTTTGTCGCGAATTAAGCATTAATATAATATAGCTAGTTTTATTCATGACATATTAATATTTTAATATACCTAAATTTAAAATTATTTAAAGTTTAAAAATTCTTTTAAATAATATAATTTCGAAAATTTTAAAATAAATATAAATTTATTTAAGATATTTAATATTAATCTATTTTCTATTTCTCTCTCAAAAAGAAAGAACTTTTCAATTATTCTATATATAAAAGAATCGTTTGGTCCATTTGTTGAAAGGGACTTTTTTTTGTATAATATTAATACGTTTTTAAATTTTTGCCCTATTAGTAGTAATTTTTATTGATTTTTTATAGGACTGGTTGGAAAACAAATTAAGTATTTATTTTTTAATGGATTGAAGAAATTAGGAAACAATAACAACGGTAAATTTATTTAAATAACTTTTTATGACGTGTATCTTTTTATTTCTTCAGATATACATGCATTATATTATTTCTCTGAATTATTATCAAACTTTATCATCATTTCACATATATGTTACTGAAATTTTAGGAAAATTTTATGCACATCAACATTAATATTAAGGTGATTTTAGTATATGTCAACGTATTTGAATACCGCGCTTGTAAATATTTATTTTTGAGGTTAGAATAATTCAAATAATTGAGCAATATATTCATTCGAAACAAATAATTGACATATTTCTTGATTCTATAATCAGCAATCTAAGTATCAACACATGGATCTAAATTTTTTGTAAATAATTTGTATAATTAGGTACAAATTTTTTTGTATGGTTAAATATAAATTATATTTGTTTTTACATTCATAAAACAAAAATATTATGATACAAATTTTAAAAAAAAAATTATAAATAAGTAATAATAATAATTTAAATAAATAAATGTTAAAGAAGTTGAGACAAAGTGTTTCATATTGATTTGTTAAATAAAAAGTATACAATCTGTTAAATATAGTAAACATGAAATTACTAAGTAATATTATAAGTATTTTAACACAGTGTGTCTCTAATGAAAACATTCCGGGGGTTATTGAAAATAGTTTTTTTTTTTTCAAAAATTTTATCTTTGTTACTTATAACACATATTAAATCCTCATAGTTCTCAATTATAATGCATGTCGTATTTAGTCCTCAATTATAATGCATATCATATTTAGTTTTCAGTTATCACGCATATCATATTGAGTCCTCAATTATTATTTACATTTTAATGATAATTAATAATATATAGCAATTATAACGCATATCATATTCAATTCTCAATTATTATTTACATTTTAATGATAATTAATAATATATAGCAATTATAACGCATATCATATTCAATTCTCAATTATTATTAACATATTAATTATAATTAATAATGCATTGCAATTATAATGCATTTCATATGTAGTAATCTATTATTATTAACGTATTAATCATAATAATACATTGCAATTATAACGCCTATCATATTTAGTCTTAAATTATTGTTAACATATTAATGATTAATAATATATCGCAATTAATTGTCCTTATATTTAATTGCAATCCATTATATCTGGAATGAGAATTCTTTTAAATTCTGGCTAAAATTAACAAGGAATCGAATTCACATTTACAAGACTAGTAGAATCAAATTAGTCAAATTATTATTTGAATTGTTAGAAGAATAATAAATATGATTGCACCAACAATATTTCTTTTGAATCAATGATGATCCACATTTACCGCTAACTTTTATAGCTTGTTCAGAATATTTTTTAAAATAAAAATATCATTTATAATTAATTATTGAAAACTAAATAAACGAATATTGTAAGAAAGATACAAATCATAAAGATATTCAATTTAAAAATGAATTATTACATTATCACTTCTAATTCTTGAATTAGGCTTAAAACAAACTTACCTTAACCAAATCATGCATCAGAGAAACACGAAACATCCAATCAAGTTTGATTTGATCATTGTCCAGAATATCCTAAAATATTTAAAATTTCTTAAAGTATTTTCATAGAAATATTTATTTTTTTAATAATTATAAATATAAAGAATATACAAAAGATAAATTCATACGTAAGTTATTAATGATATGTGTGTGAATAAAACCCTTTTTAAAATAATTACCATAAGGTTTTATGTTTATAATAAATAAAATAAATTTTAATAATAAAAAGAATATGAATTATGAAGCTTTTCCTTTTCTACCCTTTTCTAGATCATTTAAAAATATTTTAAAAAATACTTATACACAAAAATTTTCTTTTATTTATAAGAAAAAAAATGAATAAAGGAAAGCCTAGTTACAAACAACTTTTTAAAAATCTATCTTATATTTCGAGTTCAATTTAAATAAGAATAAAAACTTCTTAAAATAACAATAATATAATGGGAAAATAATACGTCTACCTATTAAAGCCTTAAATATTCTTTGTAAAAAAATTATTTGGAAAAATTCAAAAAATTGACTGGATTTTTAAATTTTTGGACAATTTTATATACTGCACTTCAAACCTTCGTTTCCGAAATTTCTGTAAAAATAAGATCTTATATTTCGCTTTTAGTCTTAAAATTAAAATATATTATTTTTAAATAAGTGACGCAATTAACTCAAAATTGATGAAACAACATCTTTCTGAAAATAAATTTTATTTTGTATTTTATCAGTTGAGTCTTCTTGAATAGAAATTAAGAATAATTTTATCATCAGCTAAAGTAAACATTAAAATTTTTTATATATACATAATTTTTTTATTATAATTTAGACATATTAAATTAGTTTTCATCATATAAATTTATAATTTTAATAAAGAATTAGATAAATAATATTTGTATAATTAACTTTTGTTACATTTTGATAATTTTTTTTTCTTTTTTTAAGTTTAAAAGAGAATTTTCACTTCACTTTCATTTCTTGCACTTCTCTGGCCATCTGAAAGCAAAACCCTACGGATTTTATCTCTAAAGAATTCTTAAGCCTTTAGAATTGAGCCATATATATTCATGAAAGATGTTATCCATTATTTACATTGCAATAGACAACACGCTTGCGAATTCTTGAAAATCCCAAGTTTCCGTCCAGTTTCTTTAGGCTGCTATAGAGTTTTAGAGACGGAGAAGATATTTACACAGAAATACCAAAGTTTGCAATTCTTTGTATTTTTACAATCCCTCTACAATGATAATGCAGGGATGATTTATTTTTGTAGTTCTTCTTTACAAATTCTATGAAAATAAGTAATACATTTTTTGATAAATATATTGTATTTTAAATATAGTACTAAATTAGTATCTATAATGTCTCTATATAAGAATTTTAATGTACCTTTGTATTTAATATTCCAATTCACAATATTTTTTACTTTGTATTTTCTATATATATTACAATGATTACATCACATTTTTAATGAGAATCATATTTTAAATTTTTATGCATTTTCATATATATATATATATAACCACAAAATAATTTTTATTTGAAGCAGATTGAGTTCTCATGGCCGAAAAATCAGAGAGAATACATGTTGAATTTTTAATTTTGCATTATTCTATCTGGAGAGTCACGCTTTATTCAAAAGCAGGGCGAACATAAACACACAAGAAGGCAAAAATATAACAAATCATTTAAGGCTACACGGGACCTTTGAAATGACTTTTCGCAATTTTCACCTTAGCAATTTGAAACTATACAGCCATTAATAGTAACAATATAAGAGACACAAATTTTTAAAGCATTGTATTAATTTATTTATGAATTAGGGGTGTCAATACAATATAATATTAGTGATAAATTTACTTTAATGTAAAAAGTTTCTGGCACTCCAAATTTGTTCGAAAGCTCTTCGATTTTTATTATTACTTACACTAACCTTTTTGAAACCAAAGTCGAGATTAATCTTGAAGTTTGAGTACGAAATATCAAAATTAACCGACGTAACAACTCAAAACTATTTATTTTTTTTAAAAAAAAGATTAAGTAGTTTTGAAGGGGTTTTTAATTGGAGTGCTTCCGAACAAATTTGGAGAACCTGAAACATTTTTCCTCATTATTACTAATATTATATCATATTAACCCCCCCCCTAACTCATAAATAAATTAACATAATGCTTTAAAATTTTGTGTGTCCCCTCCTATATTGTTACTCTTAATGCATGTAAAATTTCAAATTGCTAAGGTGAAAATTGCAAAAAGTCATTTTAAAAGGTCCCCGGTCGCCTTAACTGGGTCTTATATACCATGAGTTTCTCATAAATTACTCACGTGTCGAATTTTTACAGAAATCTTATACGTTTCAATATTGTTTTGACGTTCACAAGAGAAATGCAAGGATACAAAATAATCTTATTATGTCAATAATCTCTATCGCGTCATTCAGTAATGTGGAACCATTGGCGTATTTTTTTAAATCGCTTCTTTTGTTTTATTAAATAGAAATAGGCGAATAGGGTCAGGAGAAACAGAAATTTTAGAATGAAGCTCCCATTGACTAAATTAAGACAAAAATTTAGAGATGAATTGCAATTAAAATTGGAGTTTAAAATATCATTACTCCACA
>JAOUZG010041876.1:10226-36418 GCA_026289955.1 Argiope argentata
ATTTTGGAAATACCATTTGAAATTTAAAATAGCTGCTATGTATAATCAGGAATGATAGAATGAAAATAATTTCTTATCGGCATTGAAATAAATATATAAAAGAGAAGTACTTCATAACATTTATTTTATTTATTTTTTTACTTTATTATTCAAGCGCTTTAAGGTAGGTAATATTTTTTACTTTTCCGTCTTCATCAAAAACAAATAAATGTCTTGGTTTTTTGATTCGTAAGCATCCAGCACACAATTGGCCATGTGGAAAACATGGATTTTCTAGGTTCAATCCGCACACTTGAAGTATTTGAACTTATTCCTTGCTGAAGTTCATAGAAAATGCAAGACATATGGGGAACTGCAGTCGTTTGAAGTCAAAAAGCATGTCAATGGGAATAATGGGAATGCTTGGAATGAGCACTAGATTCAATGGATTTTCCGTTAAGATTAGTTATCTCGCTACTAGTGGCATACTGGTCTTTTTATTCTGATTCAAGTAATCTGGTAGTTGAAATGTTGCTTTTCGATTTTTGCCGCATATTGCACTTGAAATTCTGAAGTACATGAATTTGCAATTCATAGAAGATATGATTTATTCCTCGCTTGTCTTTCCTAGTTTGTATCAGAAGCTTGAAATCGCTTATTTATAATTACTGCGCTGGTAAATATATTCAAAGACGAACGATTTGGGATGTATTTTTTTGTCGAAGCAATCAACAGGATTTACACTTGTATAATCAAAATAACGTTTATAGATTCCCTGAACAAGTAGAAAAATTACAGTTTACGTTGGAAAATTACTTTTGAATATAACTTAACTTGAGCGACATAGATAATAATAATTCTATTTTGTATGTACGAGATAAACTCTGAATAATATGTGCGGTTTGCCGCAAAAAAAGCAAGGTGCACATTGAATAACAACATATTATGTGGATGGCTATTCATTAATGAGAAAAAAAAATAAAGCTTGCACTAAATATTTTAGATTTCATTTTCCTCCCATAGATGGGCATCAATCAAAATAATTTTATTTTGCTTGATGCATGGGCGATTAGCTCCGAATGACATGTGACCTTTTCAACCAGTGTTTGTCTTTCGTCAACTATCAATTTCAAAATAACCTTCGCGCAATTGCAATCAATACGTTGTCAAAGTTTCATCAAAATCGATTGAACGGTATGGAAGAAGGTATGAGCAAATAAAAACCTTTTTTTTTGTATATTAGATGCACCAAATCAATATTCATCGAGTTTATATTAGTAAAATAAATGATATAACATTATATCTTAGAGGAATCTATAGTGCTAACCTTGGTTGATTGTGTAAATTTCATCCATCCATTACCAACCATATTTATTTATGCATTTTATAACTCTACTTATATTATTACCTTTTCTCTGAGATAATGCATGTCATTGCCGGACACCGTGTTTATAGGAGCGAAATCAGATTTTAATTTACTTTGACAAACAGTTGATGATGACCCTCATTTATAGTTAATACTTGATTCTTGCTACGTAATTAGAACAAGTAGCGAAAGCACAAGCCGTATGAATGTAACATTGTGAATTTTATTACAATTTATTCATAAATGACGGAAGCATTATGTTGAAATATACTCTTTATGAATGAAAATTTAGAAAAACCAAGTATACAATCTCCATTTATATTGAAGTTTTCAGAATCTCCCAATTTCCTACAAAAGTAATATAGTGCAAGAATAACGATAAATAAATCCACAAATTTTCCAAAACTCTGCCCAAAAGCTAGATAGCATCTAAAATAACAATTGAGTTAAGATTGCAATAGCAAATCATCATAACTGCATTTGTCAAGAAAATGATCTCATATAATTTAACTTCGGCAATCGCAGATTGAACTTAAGTTTATCTAATTATAACAATTTGTATGATTTACCATTTAGTGAAAATTATTTTTGAAATATTTTATCTGCAATTTTCTTGCACTGATAATCTAATATTAGAATAAACTCAGAAAAGGTAATAAATCGGCAATTTATTTTAATAGAGGGCATTGATTCGTGATTTACATTATGGCTTTTTCAACATATGAATTTGACATTATATTTTTAAACATTATACAAAGCAGTATTTCTTAATACAGTTTTGTAAATGTTATACAACTGTGTCTTTACGTTTACAGTGGATATGGACTGTTGTTCTCCTGAATTTATTAATAATCCAGCTTGCGTATCTCTCCCAGCAAGCGATAACGATCCATTCTATTCTCAGTACAACCAGACATGTCTATTTATGCACAGGACTCGTAAATGTTTGCCTTGCAGCAAAAGTAAGTTTTTTTTTAAACTTTAAATTGCACGTCTTTATATTCCCATTATGAAATATTCAAAAACATCTTTTCGAAGGAATGTTCTGAAGGAAATATCTTGTTACCTGTTTATTTTCATTTACCCTTTAGGAAAATTAAAGTTATTTCGCGAAGTTTCTAGCGTCTTGCCTTTTTTGTCAGTAAACTGGAGTTTCCTAGTATAAAATACGTAAATAAAAGTAACGATAGCCACACGGTGTTGCTTGCAGCATAACATACAAGAAGAAATATTAACTTTAAACTTAAGTCTAAACTTCATCCAGTATTATATGTGCATGTTACGCAACATCAAGCAAACAGAAATATATTTAGAAATGATCAAAAATAGTTACAAAAGAATTTTTATAGCACGCATTCAGAAATATTTAAATTGTTGCAAAGGTAAAAATATATTTCCGTGGATAAAACACAGGCAATCATTTCGCTTCTCAGGAGATTCATTTTGACTCCGTAATTCAGTTGCAATGTGATCTAAAGAAAGAAGAATTTTTTCACTCATCAAAAGACTGCTTCCCTAAGTGTGGTCATTACTCTTGTGATATCCGCTAACCGAACGTTTATTTCTTCTTCATTTAACTTCTCGTGAAACAAACTAAATATTTTGGCCTTTAATGGGCTCCCGTTAAGATTGGATTCCCTTCTTTTGAGCACAAGAAGCTTTAGAATGCTGTATAAAATCAGACATACCACAGATCTTGCTATTTGCGCATGCGTAAATAGGTGCAAAGTTAAAATTGCAGTTATAAAATTCCTTTTATTATTTTTATATAATTTTAATGTATTAACCCTTCCTCAATAAATGCTCTGCAAAATGGTATAAATGTTTCCAATGTCTGTTGACTACTTCTCGGGGTTTTGCGGCTCCAACTTGCAGTGCTTTCAGGAGACTTCCTTTTATACTATGCTTAGATGATTGATATTCAATGACTTATTAATTATCACTATCTCATAAATGACCTACCAGACTGAGAAGCCAAGAAGGTCAGACATAAGGCTCCAGCTGAACAAAGAGAAAGCTAGAGCTTTGTATTTCCATTAATTTGATGTAAAAACGACTATTAGAGAAGATAGAGAAGCTTTTAGAGAAGTTAAAGATAGAGAAGTTTTTACTTTAATTATTTTTTACTGTTTATTTATAATTCATAATTATTACGTTATCTTGAAATAATTAATTTTCAAATCTTCCACTAGATGACGCCACGCGTGTAAAATCAAAATATAAATGAACTAACAGTTAGATAATATGAATGTATCATAAAAATAAGCGAGTTTTGCTATAAATGTACTGAAAAAAAGAATTTTTAATTTCTAGTATACTCAGAAGCGAGTGAAAAATCGATTGTGATAAGAATTTATAAAAATGCTAGAAATATCTATTTTTTTTTTTCAGACGTAAAATCGATGATTAAGAGAGTGAAGTGTCGTAACTGAATCAACAGAGAATACAAAAAAAAAAAAAAAAAAAAAAAAAAAATACCGACTCTCAAAAAGAAATTTCCTTGGTTTCCTTTAGTTCTCTTAATTCCCCCTCATTAATTTTGGTAGATTTATAATGCGTATACAATATGGTAATTTATACTAAATTCATAGTATAATGTTTTTTAATTGTTAAATTGGACACAACCAAATATCAGGGATCAACCATAGAGCTGGTATACTAATAGAGGGAGTGCAACCCTACTAAGCCATGGGACAAGATAAGAACACGTGCTGTGTGTATGGAATTTGTATTCACTATAACCGCATCATCCATTCCCCATTATTTTTTCTTTTCTTTTCTTGCTTTTAACTGCTCAATTTTAAAGCTTATTTAAGCCGCGGCTAACAATTGCTGCGCAATTAGATGCAAAGAAAAAGCTTCTAAGGACAGTTCTCTGTCATTTCACTGGTATATACAATAAAATATATCCTATTTATATCCATTTTAATTCATTTAAAAATTTCGTAACCACGATCACTCAGTGATTTTGTTGTTATAACTGAATAATATTTCATAGTTTGGTTTACTTATTGTATTTAATTTATTTAACTTGTCAATAAGGATTATTTAAACTGATAGAACTGCATTATATTTTGCTACCTGCTTTATTTTAAGCTTGAATGTGTTGCAAGCGGTTGGCTGAAAGCTTGGCGCGAATTTTTCTCGCCAATACAAGAGTTTATATAAAGATTATTACATAAACATACTTTTCATTCATCCAATCAAGTTCAACTAAATTTTTTAAAACTTGTTGTGAATTACATTTGATTTTAATTCAGTTTTTTTAATTATTATTTTTTAATTTGGTTAATTAATTAAAAACTAACTTTCTCGCCAAAAATCTTCGTTTCCCTGTCACCAAATAAATAACGAATTCAGTTTGTTTTTTTCCAACAGTGTTGGGGTTAGGCTTAACATGTGTTCGGCCGATTATTTCAAACGATTCTGTTTATTTTCATAATGTTTGATGTATTTAAAATTAAACATGGTTAATTAATCGAATTTTCTTATTCATTTTGAAGTACTTTCGAATTAAAATAATACAAAATAAAGGAAATTAGAAATTTCTAATTTGTATTTGTGTTTCCAACTAGTGTGGGAAATTATAGCTTTTTGCGGTGTCACAATTGGCTTTGAATCGTCATTTGGCGTTGAAAATTCAATGCTAATATAATTTTTGATCAATTATTTATTGTAATTGTTAGGCCGTTATAGTTGAAATCTATTTCTTTTTTAGGGTAGCTCTTAATTGTTTTTCTAATTAATGATCCAAGTTGAAATGAAAATATTTGAATTATGTGGAGAAATTGTAATTTAAAATAAAATATTATTTTCTTTGTGTTTCATTCAACAATTCTTTGGTGTGATAATTTGTGGTTCCTTTTATTATAAGAAAGATGTTCTTACCTGAATCATAAGCTTTATTTAGTTACTGAAAATATGTTGATAATCACACCAAATACTCTGTATTTTTTTAAAAAAACTTAACACTCTTGAACTTTAATTTGATAATACATGTTTTTGTCTAATGTCAATATCATTACTTAGAATTATATAACATTGTCCAATTAGTGTAAAACCCTAACAAAATAAGAGTCAAGATCTTGCTATTTGATATACATTTTGTTGTTCATCCATGCCCCAAACTATTTTTTTTTTTTTTTGTAATTTTTATTCTGTAAAGAAACTGGAGTAATGAATATAATTGTTTTCATCAGAAGTTGATTTCAATAACGATCGATTGGACAAGAATTGCTAATTTTATCTTCAAAGAAATTGATTTAAATATGATACACATTCAGATGCTTATAAAACTAATACAAAAGAATATATTTACAATTGTTAGGTAAGGTTAATTTTTATTAATTAAAATTAAGTTAATTTTTTATTTTTATTAAAATCAACGCCCTAAAATAAGATTTACATCACCATATAATTAATAAATAATAACAAAGTAGCTTTGACTGAAGTGGATTAACAAAAGCTTTGTTGAATTTCTTTTTAAAATATTTTGTTTGCCTCCAGTCACTAAAATTACTAAAATGAACAATCTATAGAATAATTATGTAGAATTAGGAAAATTAAGAATTTTCTCACTTTCGAAAATAATTAAGTTATCTCTGATCAAATCTTTTATATTTTTTTATTCTTTATTCTGACTCAATAAAAGTATTTTCGGGTATTTCTTTTTATACAAAGAATCAAAAGATAATTGATATTAGAAAAGGTTTCCGCCCGGTTTTAAATTTTAAAAATTAATTGCAACAATAAATAAAATCGTAAAAGATATCTATAATGTATAATTAAAGATTTTATAATTTCTCTAATAAAATGGATAGTAATTGATATATGTATATGCACAGTATTATGAAGAGGGAAAAGACTTATGTCACTTTTATAATCTGTTTTTATAAAGGTATTTTTTTATCTGTTTCAGATAATGACAGGAAGTATTTGAACATGTAATGTAAAATACAAATATGTTTTTAGGTAAATAAAAGAAATAAGAGAAAAATAATTACTTTTAATTAATGCAAAAAAGCAAGCAAATAATTTAACATGATTTAATTCAACAAATTAAGATATCTATGTTTTGAAAAAGAAAAACTATCTTTGTAATTAGTTTACTTGTTTTTGCTTATTATAATAATTTCTATACAAGAAAAGAAAAAAATAAACTTTCCAGAAAATGAAAATCGACCGGAAATTACAATGGCGGGAAAGCAAAAGATTGCGCTACAGATTTTGAGTTTGTCGATATTTGGGATACGTCGCCAAAAATGGTATCTTTACTCTCAGATTCCTCACACAACACGTGGTTAACGATGCGTACGGATATTGAGACAAGAAAGATACGACTGGCGCCCTCTATTTATATACCAGCTCTATGGGATCAACTCGAGAATTCCCATATTGATCATAGTTTCTAAGGTTCCTTTTTATAAAATTAGTTTTAGAAAAACTTTATTAGTATTGACTCAGGAAATTACAATGTATATTTTATTAGTTTTGACACGGAATTGATAATTTCATTTGCTAAATTGATCCATTTCTTTATTTGTATTGCTTACGCAGCAGAAAACAACGACAAAGCGTAGAAACTTTTCATATGTTGAAAAATAGTAATTTGCACGTTTAACATTATTTTGGGAGATCAAAACAAATTTTGAGCCTTATAGGAAATTAGTTACTGATTTTGATTTAATACTGATTAAAACTGATTACTCCATCTGAAAAGAATTTTATTTTTTTCAGATTCCTACAAAATTAAGTTTAATGAAACCATTTATTTAAGCATTATTAAAATGAGGATAAAGTCACATTTCTCCTTGAACATTTTCAAGGTTTATTGATGGAAAGGATAAAGGGAATTGTATTAAAATTTTCGAATGAGGAAAATTATGCCTTTTAGGGCTCGAAATGTAAATAATCGGGACAAATGTCTGGAGATTATTCAAATCAATCATTGTTAGAGTTTATTATCAAAAATGTAGGCTAGTATCAAAAATGTGGGCAATTTTTCTAGTGCCTTTATGGAAATTTCTAAGGTTTATTCAAAGTAAAGCTGAATCAAGTTATAATGGAAGTAGTTTCCATAGAAACCACTGAAACTCAAGTTACAAATCGATTCAAAAAGTATATACTAATTACCAAATATAAGGCTGTAATAAGGACTTTATTTTTTCCTTTCAAATCTGAGCTACTTCTTTTAAAATTTCGGTTCAATCAGAAGGCTTTAGAAAAAAAAAGACATTTACATGGAAATGGATCTGGAAAAAGATTTCATGGAAATAGAAATTGAGAAGAATATAAGCGAATGAAAAATATAAATTATTTTTTCATTACTCCTAGCTGCTGAAAAGGAGATTATTCCTTTCAAAGAAAAAAAATTCAAAGAAAAAAATGAAAAAAAAAGTTTGAAAAAAGAAGAAAAAAAAAACCTAATATAAGGACTGAACCATTTTAATAAACTCACATTTTACACATAAATCACAAAAAAAGAATTAGATCACTTTAAAAGAATTTAGTGTCAGTTAAGATAATTAGCTACAAATAGTCCACATCTTGAAGAAAAAAAAGAAAATTGATCATTAATTTATTTATGAGTATAATAAAGTTCTGGAGGACCCACTAAGAAAAGTAGTTTCTTCCAAATTATATTTATAATTTAATTATCATTACTGACAGCAAGGTTCATCATTAACCCGATACGATCCCAATTATTTCAGACAATATGAAGTAACTGACAACATGCATTTTGGCTTTTGTCTGCAGTAACGAACTGGATTGAAGATAATATATTTGTATTAATAAAAAAACTATTGCTAATTATCTAAGAATTTATTTTTCATCCAGTTCTTAATTTCATTAAAGTACTGTTTTACAATAAAATTTATTCTTTTTTATGGAATACCACTTATAAATTATCATAACGATTTCAAATTTTTAATTTGCAGTTATTTATAATCACCTTATCCCAAACTTTTCCTAGAAAGGTAAAAAAAAGTACCTTTATAAACAGGAAATGACAGAACCTTATACTATACAGAGAAATACAAATATAACGTTGAATTCATAATTCAAATTATTTTTCATAGATATT
Source organism: Argiope argentata (assembly GCA_026289955.1). Classification (NCBI taxonomy): domain Eukaryota; kingdom Metazoa; phylum Arthropoda; class Arachnida; order Araneae; family Araneidae; genus Argiope; species Argiope argentata. The sequence continues at coordinate 18,656 of JAOUZG010041876.1, forward strand.
TACTTTACTTAAAAATATAACATGCACTTTACCATCAACTTTACCTGCCATAATTATAGCCCTTATCATCAACTATATTTATCACAAATAGGGACTTAACTATCAATAAAATAAAACCAAATTTATGGAATTCCCACCATTTCACTATTAATCATAATGTTCTTCTTTGTACTAACGGTCGTATCTCAAAAAGTTCGATCGTTTCAAATACTTTCTCACAATGATTAATGACAATAATAAACACCGAGCCGAAATTGACAACAGAATAAAAATGGTTAATAAATATTTCTTTGGGCTGAAAAAACTAAGATCCTATGAACTTAATCAGTCAAAAACATTAATTTAAAAACTTATAACACTCTTATTATGCCTGCTTTGCTCTATGCAAGTGAACCTTAGATTCTTAACTAGGACACCCAGGGTTCTCTGAACGTGCTCGTAAGAAATATCCTTAGAACTATCTTAGTTCAAGTACTAGAGAGAGGATATTGGCGAACTAGATTCGATTTTGAATGGTACAAACTCTATAGGCAACCCACATATATCAATGCTTATCTGGATCAAGAGGCTAAGATAGCTTGGTGTTACTTAGAAAAGCCCTGAAAAGAAAACCCCCAAAATATCCACTTTTAAAAATCCGATGGCATCCCGGTCAGAGGAAGCCTTCAAACTACATGGCTGGATGATTGTGAAAAGAGACCTGAGTGTTCTGAGGATAAAAAAAACTGGGAATGGGGTTTTAGTGATGGAGAATAAATACCCAACTTCATCCATTAAAAAAACATAAATTTAAGTAATAATATTTAAAGCACTTTTGCTTTTACTACGTGGTGAAGTAATATGCGATACACATCTGAGTAATCTTCAACTACTGCAAAGCTTGAACTACAGCAAAATCAAATAAAAGCGATAACATTGTCATTGTTCTATCCATTTATTTTGAATAATGATCTTAGCCGATGTTGCCAACGCCACAAATAGAAAGTAGTTGAGCTGAACAATTTGAGCTCCTATTGCCAATGCCACAAGTTTGAGGGCATAGAAAGCACTGGAAAGTGCTCGTGGAGGTGTTGTGCTCATGATTCGATTTTTTCTAATTGTCTCATAACAAATATTGTCACTAGTATTTTGTCACTTTTTTCGTAAGTGGAAATCTTAAAAGAAAAGCAACAAATCCTACTCATAACTGCAAAATAGTACTAGGCTAAGTAATATAGCACTTTTTCTTACACATAATTGATTTAGAGAATAAATAATGGCAGAAAATGTTTGAATTCACTTTTTTTTACTACAGTTGAGGATAAAACTAATACTAAGAAATTTAAAATGAAATAAACAGTTGAAGTGTTTAAGGCATACTTGAGAATGCTTTGAATGGAAGCCAAGTATTCGCATTGAGCGTATTGTAGTCACTAATCCCAATTACTCTCACTGAGTCAGTTGTATTTATAAAGTGATATAGTAAAGATAAAAACATCAAATTTTTTTATTGGGATTATATCAACTGAATTATGAAATTATTTTATGAAATAGACTTTATACGATAGAAATAAAAAGAAAAACGAATTTCAATTTTGATATTGGTTTTTGATGTTATATAGTACAATATTAAAAGTGTGTTTAAAAAATATTTTGCGCATTTATTCGGTTGATCTTCGTTTTTTAGTTAGATATTTCGAAAATTCTTATTTTTATGTTATTCCTCGTAATTAAACTTGAAGTTTTCTGTGAATTAATTTTAATTTCGGTACCAGTTAAAGCCATGTAATTCCAAGCCATAACAATTTTCGTTTTCTTTTTTATGTATGAGGGAGAGAAAAAATGTCCTTATACTTTATATCATTTATTCTAATGATAGAAAACTGAAACATATTTTATTTTTCTACTAAACTACCCTGGTTATCAAAACACTTTTCACAACATTTCACAAGAATTATTTTCATTTCATCGGAAAAAAAGTTCTTTGGTAAATAATTTTATATGACATCATCTACTTATTCCTTTAGCACTTTGTTCAATGGACAAAATTTATGAAAATTCCTTGGAGCCATGTCTAGACTGTAGATGGGTGTACCAACATTTAAAATATCAATTCCTTTATTGTTTAGGTCGTTCGTTTGACAATATTTGGGGGTGAAATGCAAATTGTTATAGGCGTCTCTAAACTGAGGAAATAAGCTTATATCCGAATAAGATTGGATTTTTTTTGAGATTGAAATTTTATTAATAATTAGTTCATAATCTAAATTATCAATTTCTTAATTGTGTTTCATTAAATGCTTAGCCATTTCAATATATTAAACTAATTTTTTTATTTATATGAGATATAAAGCACTTGAAATTATGTATATATTTAAATAGCTAGCAGACAACAGGTCAATGCTGCAACAGCACCGCTGGATGTTTCCACGATATATGGTCCCGATCACAGGAAATCCGTGAAAGTACGAGCTAAAGACGGAACTGGTAAGTAGTTTCTCGTTTGTATAAAGTATCAAAAAATAAAGTGATACTGTGTAAAAAAAAATCAAAATTTTCATATCAAAGCGATTTTTTTCTATCCCAACTGATATGTGATGAGTCTATGCAAATTTAAAGCACAATCGTATATAAAAATAGAATGCCCAATATTAGAAGAGTAAGAAATATTTAGAAATTTCTTTTGAAGTATGCCTACATGCATGTTATTTGCGAACGCATATAAATAATATTTCATTACTTAAACGACTGAAAAAATGTAAGTCTAAAAGAATATGCTGACCCCACCTGTTCCGTATAAAAATAACGAGTTAGAAAAATTAACCCGAGATTTCAATTAGCCATATTCGTGCTGTAAAGTGTTGTACCACCGAATAACTGAAAGTTTAGGGTTAGAAAAATGGTGTCTTACTCGATAGAACGAATTATTTTTATTGTTGAACAATATTTCAAAAATAATGGAAGTTTGGTGGCCACAGTTTGAAAATTTGAGAATCGGCCTCCTAGATCGCGTGATTTATCACTAATGGGATTTCTTAATACGGGATTATTTGAAGTCAAAGATCTATGCAAACAAGCTTGTGTGCATTGAAAGAGGAAATTCTAAGCTTTATCAACGAAATTTAGCCATATTTATGCAAAATGTTCTCAAAAAATTTCGACAGAATAAGGCAAATGTGCCGGCAAAGTCTTTGCAGCCATTTGCTCTTTCTTTTATTCTATGCATGATTATATCTTGAGCACTTAACGAATCAATAAAAATACATCAATTAATAGAAAAATAACTGTTTTTTTTATTTAATTCAAACACTGCTTTAGAAGGTTGTTATATTGTATAAAGCTCAATTTTTAATAACCCAAAAAACTACAAAAAACCCTACAATTCATTTTAAAAATAGAGTTATTGACGCTTTTCTGCAATTATGATGGAAAATTCAAATCTTGTGTTAAATTTGGAACACAGTTTATTTACTACATTATATTTCAGTTCAAGATTATATAATAGATTATATAAGAAGAGAATTCATAAATAAGAATCTGTTTTAGATTTTCTCAATATTCTCTCAACCCGGTACATTTTAAGTGAAGGTTCAAGTAACAATTTTTTATGATATATGAAGTGGGCCAGTGAATACATATGAAATTTATTATTAAAAATCACTCAAGTGTTTTTGAAAAATACTCCAAATTCAGGAAAATATTTTATAGGGTGAAAAAAATTTAATTTGTGTTTTAATATTTTCTAACTTTGAATTTAAAAAAAAATATGAAAATTTCTAAAAATTTTTAATTAAATAAAACTATGAAAATTAAATTTGCATATGCTTTATTCTTAAGTATATTTTTTCTGAATATAGAATTGTATAATTTATTCTGTCTGGATATCGACACATATACATGCAAACATATACAAAGAGTCGTTTTATAAAAAAAATTAGTGCAATTATTCACATTTATTTTATAAAATAATTGTTACTGAAGGAATAAATTTTATTTGTATGAATAAATATACATATAAATGAAAAGAGAAGGCATAGAAATAGCAATGAACTCTAGATAAATAAGGTTTATGGATAAACTTATTGGTTGCCTTTATGGAACCTAATTAACTACACTTTTTAATTGTGAATTTCAAGTCAAGTTATAGTAAATTAAAATTTAACTAATTATTATAATTGACGATTTTATTATTTGTATTTGCATTTCTAGATTATTCTACGACCTTATTAAGGTATACGAACACGTCCTGCGCTCATTAGAAAAACATGGTGTAGGCATACTTTAACCGTACTTATGTGTTTGAGATTATTCAAAATTAGTAACTGGAAGTTAATATTTGAAATAAACATTAAAACTTTTTAAAAATTGGCATTTAATAGCGTAAATTTAAGTAAATTCTTTAAAAACTTCAAATAGGCTACACCAAAAACTATTGTTCACATCTTATCAAAACTTATGCCAAAATTTAATGCATATTTTTGTCTAGAAAATGAACTACAATCGTACGGCTATAAAAATAAATAAATTTATGACCAAAGATTAATCATGAAATGTTCGGTAAATATATGAAATATTTATTGGCTTTAAACAATAGGGTGTAAATTTAAAAGAAATTCACTTAATCTAAATTATTTCTCTAAAAATAGTATAAGGACAAAGTCCATAAAATTTCGTCGTAGTATGATAATTATATTTTGTGTTATTTTATTTGAAAAGAGCGAAAAATAACTAAAAATCAATTTTGAGAAAAATGCATTTGAAGTATACAGTAACACGCTTTAATAATAAATTATGTGTGTACATACTTAAAATTCATCCCATTTATAGATTATACCTTTTTCCTTCTCAACTTATTATTATTTTAGTTATTTTTTTTCTGGCAATATTTGCATTTGGCAATGACAGCTTGATACCTTTATTCTGTATTTGTCTAGTTCAGCAAATGCTTTAATTACATTTACTCTAGGATACTTTCCGATCATCTTAAGTATATTCAGTAATGTTAATGCTATAAAACCTTCATTAAAATGTATTACAGACATTAGTGTCCCTAAACTGGGGGTTCAGAACTCAACAAACACATCTTTAGGTACAAATTTCCTTAAAACACCATTGAAACTTTCAGAGACATTTCGAAGTGAAAAATCGTTCTGTATTTAAAACTAAACGCATTTATACAAATTTATAACATGTTTTTGGCCATTTAAATAGGTACATTTGATTATTTAAATGTCCACTTCTAGTTTACCGATCATTACGAAAATACTAATATTTTGATTTCTGATTACTGTAGAGAAAAAAATTAACCTTTTTTGGATAGCTTCAAGATTGGTCTATATAATAAAATAATTTTTTAGAAATGCCATTTTTGGCGAAAATCGACGTTTTTTGCGTATTGGGATACCTTAAATGTTCTTTTTCTTTCAGGTAAATTGCTGTCAAATGTAACTGAAAATGGGGAAATCTTTACTTTTGACCATAATGCACATAAACTTTTTTGCCCTCTTCGGAAAAATTGCTTTTTAACCGGTGAGTACAGTGTGACATTTGGATTTATATACATTTAAGAATAAAAAAATATTTTACTTAAGCAGCTAGGGTGAGAATTTACTGCAATATGTGCTCTATATTGTTTAAAGCAATTTAATACGAACTAAGTTTAGTTCGTATTAAAAAGTACTTTTAATTTTAAATTTCCAAGTCAATCTATCACCTCCTCCAATATCTATTTTTGGAGTACAGAGAAATGAAAATTGAAATAATTTACAGAGAATTGGTAAAGTAAAGTTTTAAGTAATGATTAATTAATTCTGTAAATTTTTAAAAGCATTATTCAAAACATATATTCTTTTACATTATAAAATTTCTTTAAATAGAGTAACTTCTGATTTTGTTAGTTTTTATAAGCAGACTTTAAAGTAAATTGCATTAATCACTGCCTTTTATGAAAAAAATATTTTTTAATTGGTTCTTAGGGTTATTTTGGCTTTTTATTTGCCATATAGCAAGCAATATTTTATTACAGAGTGTAATAAATATTGCTCTATTAACTAATAATAGGTCCGATATTTGGCGATTAATCGTTTAGATATTGTCAATGCATGAAAACTAGAAAGCCAACTGAACCCTGTTTTTCAGCCAATGAAAATTAAGACAGAACAGATCAAAATTTAATTAAGACAGAAATTCGATTATAGTCACAATATTACATATCGAATTTTTTTAAATAATTTGATTTTGTGTGCTATTGCTTTTATAGGCACGTGAAAATAACAGACAACTAATGGTCAATCCTTCGACAAATTTAGTTCAAAATTTGATGGAAATCAACTTTTAAAATGATAAGCTTGTGTATCCAATTTTATTGATCTAGACATAAACGTTTCAAAAGTTACCAAGCTACTTGGATAGTCAACCAACCAAATTTTCTCTAATTGTATATAGTTCAAAACTTGAAAGAAATCCACAAATTTAAGCTGAAGTCGTATAAGTTTCGTTGTATTATGCGGACTGTTTTTCTGGATAATACAAAAACCTATCGCAACATTAATTCTATTTATTTATTATTTCACGAGGGCGCTTGTCTCGAAGTACAGTTCTCAATTGGCACTATTTTTATAGCTGGCTCTGCAGCGCGCTTTCGCTGTACCTTTTATAACATGCTAAATTTCATCTTTATAGCTCAAAATAGTTGAGTTATATTATTCATTGATAGGGAGACAAGTATGGATATGACCACGAAAAATTATTTTTTGGATTCAGGAATACCTGAATCCTGTAGATTCGACAAATTCTTGAATTCGAATGTTTCGATCTTTACATCACTTTATCTTTGAGTACTTCTTATTCAAGACATTAAAATTGGTACGGAAACAATATTGTAATATAAGAAAGATTGATATTTTAAACTTGAAAGACTTTCAAAAACAGTTATTGTGCAAAATGGTATTACCGATCTATTGAGAAATACAAAGGTTAAAATGAAATCTGCTAAGCATATTTCAATGTACCATGTCAGAACATCTCTTGAGCGGCCAAACACCACGTGCTCTAGCAAGTTAAATCATATTTTTTATTCATTTTAATCGTTTTATTGAATGAGTCTCTTTAGTATTGCAAACGATCCAAAAAACATCGTGTAGCATTGATTGTTTTAAAAAATATCACATTTCCTGTTTATTTCATTTCATATAATTATGCGCTCAAAAGGACATTTTTCTAGGTTTTATTTGCAGTTGCAGTTAACTTTTTTTTATCAGAGCTTTTGTAAGTGGGTGGGATACGCATTATTAAAAGCTTATTTTTGAGATGTTCATGCAGATAATAAAATTAAAATTTTTCGCCTACGGATTGTTTTATTTTTCGTCTACGGATTTTTGTTGACGCCACAAATCTCATTCCCAAACAATATCATTTCTGACATGACAAAAAAAGTGATATTGTTGTGTGATTTTAGCATGATATATTGCTCATAATTCATCATCGAATATGAGTATCCATTTATAATAAATCAAAAATAATCGATGCATTTTCTAGTGTACAAATACAAATATTTTAGAAAGTAATTAGTTCATATGTTTAAGTGCATGAAATACCATGATTTTTAAAAAATATATTCAAAAATGACATTTCTCTTTCGAATGATAGGGGATGTACGTGTCAATCAACATGTTTTTCTTTCCTCCATGGAGACTCTTTTCATGCGAGAACATAACAGAATTGCAACAAAACTGAAGAAACTGAACCCACACTGGGAAGAAGAGAAATTGTTTCAGGAAGCCAGGTTTGAAATTAAATTTTTGAATTTGATTCTAATTTTCTTATTTAATGATGGTGCTCTGAAAATCACACTTCGTTAAACAATAAAATGGTAAGTTGACTATTCTATCAAAAACTAAAATATTAATAATAGCAATAAAGATGCTAATTTTTGATACAAAACATATAGAATGTATAATCAGGTTCAGGACTTCTCTTACGATAGAACGTCTTTCATGGCATTGGCCCAACAGTAGTTACGAAATATTATCTTTTGGCGTATTTAGCCTTTTTACAGAATCTATCGTCTCATATTTGCGAGAATTTTGGAAATTAACTATTGATATGCGTTAATAATATCCAAAAATAGAATTTGCGTTTTAGACACGTTCTTCTCATCCAGTTGAAACAAAAAAATGGATAGAAAATTGCACTTATATTTCATTGATTACCATACAGAATTTAATAGATTTACTTCAATGCGTTTAACACAAAATTGCATTTATATTCATTGACTACCATATATCGAATTTGATATAATTCAATGCGTTTGACAGCAAATTGCACTTATATTCATTGATTACCATACAATATTTGATAGATTTAATTCAATGCATATTTGAAGAATTACTTTTACTCATTTCTGAAAATTCAGATCTATAAACAGTCAACTCGTAGTTTTATTTGAGAGAAAGGAGATCATTATGTATACAGATGAAGCCCATAGAACCACAAAATTTGATTGAAATCCGAAAGTTTGGTGTAAAAACGTTTACCAAATTTTAGCCATCTAGATGAAAGCTTTTTTTAAATATTTTTATCACAGGCGACAAAACATATGGATAATTTCCAAAAATGTGTCGTTTTTTAAATTCAGGGAAGTTTAAATCTTCTAGATTCCTCAAAATCTAGAGGTCTAATTTTTTTAAAGCTTATTATAATTTCTGTATACTACATATACGAGAAAATAAAAAAATTGAAAATAAATAACTATTGATATTTATTAATTATCTTTAAAATATTTCTGAATGCTGAAAATATTATAATTTTGCTTTTACAGAAGAATAGTTTCTGCCACTATGCAGTGCATCACCTATAAGGAATTTTTACCAAAGCTTCTTGGTCTATATGCGATGAAGAAATTTGACTTGGCTGTGCGAAATAACTCGAATGGAACAAAATACAACCCGAACATTCAAATCGGCGTCAGGAATGAATTCGCAACCGCAGCCTTCCGAATCCATAGCATGATCCCGACAGAAGTTGGCTCATTCGATTTAAAATTCAGATACGCGTATCAGTATCCAGAACTGATTATGGATGGTCACATGGGAAAATTACTGAAAGGAGCCTCTAAAACTCCATCCGAGAAAAATGACCGTTATTTTGTGATTGATACAACCGAATATTTGGCTATGTAAGTTGATCTGTTTTTTCTAATAAGACATTTCAGTTGGCACATTTATTATTAAAATTTGTATTAATAGTTTATTCGAATTTGATTTAGAATTGGCAAATAGTTCCCTCCAAAGCTCTTAGTTTTCTCTATAATAAAATTATCATACCATAGAATGCCTTGCATGGCATTGGCGCACAATTGTTACAGGATATTAACTTTTGGCATGAAATAAGGACTTTTTCTGAATCTATAGTGCAATCCTTGGCGAGATATTTTGGCGATTAATCCCTGTCATGATGTTAATAATATCCAAAAACCAAAGTTGTGTTTCAGACACATTTTCTCCCATCCAATTGAAACAAATATTTAAGAGAAAAATGAATTTATAGTCACAAAATTCGACACCAAATATGATTCGTTTAAATAATTCCGCTTTTGAGTTATATCGTGTTTACATTTTTCTAAAAGTACAATCCGTCAGACAAAACAAACAAAATTCGATTGACGTATAGAATATAGATATTAATTCTGCGCTCCGAATTTTATCCATCTTGGTTTAATAGTTGTTTGGTTAACGTTTATTGAAGAGACAGATAGACAAATTTACTCTGAATGAATTTTGATCCAAATTTTATAGATTCAATGATAAGATCGTATACCTATGTGATCCAATTCAATGATTCAATTCTCTAAAAATATAAGAACATCAGAAATACAAATCTCACTACATATTCGAATTATTCATACTCGAACTATTCATCATGAATAATCCTATTAGAATTATTCATATATTATATATATAAATAAATTTTGATTTAGACTTCATAATTTCTTTAAGATTGTTGAACTTTTAAGCTCTTAGAATGATAGCCAATAGTAATTAAAAGCTATTGAACTTTTGAGTGGAATTAACCTTTTTATTGAAACTTATTACGATAGTTGCGATATTATGATTAATAAATTTGAAGCAGTTAAAACAGCAAATAGTTACTAATGTTCGAAAATTGAATTTTTTTGAAGGGTTTATTCCAGTAGATTAAATTAACCCTTTGCATTTTGATGGTGCCTCTGATTCACCATTCAAGATTAGGCATCATTTTGACGTTTTATTTATTTATTTTTCAAATTGAATTGTTAAAAATGCCTACATAATGGTTAAGACATGTAGATTAATTTTTCAAAGAAATTCGACTTAAAAGAGCTATGTGAATTTATTTTTCAAAACGCTAAACAAATCTTTATATTAGGTGAATAATTTTACTTCTAATTATTTTTTGAAGTGCAAAGGGTTAAAAATATGAATGTATATTGAAATTCTAAAATAAACCGAATTTCATGTATTTTTATCTTTTCGTTTCTGAGCCACCACTTTTGTATTCTTATTAAAGTTCAAACCGGAAACCCTTAACCTCTTTTTGGATTTAGTTTCAAATTTGATTGATCTCCATAATTCAAATATTAAATCAGTGTATCAAGTTTTATCCAACTAGTCCTTTTATTCTGTAGTTATCAACTTAAATCATATTCGGAAAAACAGAGAGAAAAAAAATATACAAATTAGAGTAAATATTATATACCATTTTTTTAAAATCAAAGTATGTTTAGTTTGCTTAATTCTAACATAGACAGATAGACAAATAGGCAAATGACAAAAATATTTTTTCGGTCTCAGAGATATCTGAAACTTGGAGATTCTCAAAAACTTGAATTCAAATTTTTCGACAATAACATACATTTTCTCTCTACTTGATATGCAAGAAAATAAATAAAAAAAAATATATAAGAGCACATTTTTTATGTACACAATACGTCTTGATAAATTAATTGGTAATAAATTCGTCCAAGATACAGAGATAATAAATTGTAATAACAAAAATTGAAATGTGGATGATGTTGATCGATTATTATTTATATTAATTTATGAAGGGAAATAGATGGCTTTAGATTACATTTTATGATAGTTATTTAATAGCCGTTCTACCTACAACTACCAAATTAGGTAAATGTATATCTTTGGGGCCGGGATTGTGCACCTCAAGGACCTTTATTTTAGAATTTTTAATTAAAAAAATTAAATAATTTTAAAGTAAGCGAAATTTTGACGTTTTTTTGCAATAACTTCCGAAAATATTACAGCACAAAATTGATTTTTGCATCAAGTTAAAGCTCAAAAAATTAGCTTTTCAATGACACTGATGTTTTGACCTATAAATTAAAATTCTATTTTTAAGGAATTTTAAACATTTAAATTTAATTGTACTTTTCAACAATTTATTCCATCTTTACTTATAATAAAGCACGATGTGTGTGTGTGTGTGTGTCTGTGTGTGTGTGTGTGTGTGTGTGTGTGTGTGTGTGTGTGTGTGTTGGCGCTGTACAGGCCAGACCGTTCAACCTACAGCTACCAAATTTGGTATAACTTGGGTGCCGGGAATATGCACCTCGGAGCCCTTTTTGAATTTTAATTAAAATTTTAATTAAAAAATAAGCCAAATTTTAACGCTTTTTCGCTATAACTTCTGAAAATATTACAGCACAAAATTTATTTTTGCAACACATTAAAGCACAAAAATTAGCTTTTCAATGATACTAATGTTTTGACCTACGAATTAAAACTCTATTTTTAATGAATTTTTAAACATTTAATTTAATCGTTTTTTTTTCTTCAACAATCTATTTCGCAAAATAAAATCTTCTCGAGGATCTCAAAAAAAAAATCAGCTTTTAATAAAATGTTGCCATCACATTTTCAGAAGTTCGGATTAAAAAAGAGTTAATTACTACCAAAAATAAAACAGAAAAATACAATTTTCATCACGTGATTATATGAAATCAAACAAATAGGAAATGTGATATTTTTTAAACAATAAATGCAAGAGAAAATTTTTCTTGATCGTTTGCAATATCAAAATTAACAATTCCATTAAAGAATTAAGGTAAATAAAAATACAAAGTAAAAATATATTACAAAAGTCCGACAGTTAAAACTGAAAAAGAATTTTTAGAAAAGCACCAAACGATGATCTTCTGAGAGAGAGATTAATTATTTAAAAGCAAGAAATCCTAAGCGAACTTTGAAAATGACGTCATGTCAAAGAAATGACGAACAAAAAGCAATTGATAATCAGTAGTAGTAAAATATTTTTGCATTCTATTTTTTTAATTTTTAAAACAATAAGACATGTTTTGAATTGTTACTTTTACTTATGTGAAGAAGATATTTTGTGCAAATCAATGAATTCGCCTTCGTGATTGTAATTTATCTTCGCATTTTAATGAATCATGCGAAATAAAAACGCATCTTCTTTCAACGAAGTAACGTAATATGAAAGCTATACTGTTAAAAGTAGATCAGCTATTTGAAAACTCATCTTCTTTCAAAAAAGCTCACATAATAATAATGTAAAATTTGTAAAAGCAGATAAAAATATTTTTACTCGCATATTTTGGAGACATCAAAACTTTCAAACCAAAAAAATATCATGTTCTCACATGATAAAAAATAAATTAACTTTCAAAATTAAACATATAAAAATGTCACTTGCAGCACGTGTCTGCATAAAATGAAACGAATATGAAACACGATATTTTTGGAAAATAAATGCAATGAAACGTTTTCTATTATATTTTATATAACATATATTACTAATTCAATTAAACAGTTTTATTTAAGGCAAATATGGCTTAACATCTACAAGGCATCTTCTGTAATCGGAACCTAGCATCTAATTTGTTAAATTTTTGTGATACAAATGGTCTAAGTGAAACTCTTAACAAATGGTCTAAGTGAAATATATAATTAGTAAATTGATCGAAAAAATGCTGATGAATTACGATTTTTAAATTTTTACATATATCATCTGCTCTATGAGTCATATTTAACAAAATATTCTGGAGACAATAAGTCCTTAAAATAAAAAAAGTGGCATTCCAATCAACAAAATCAATCATCAAAGCTGATTGATCTAGGAAAAATTCAATATAACTATTCGATAAAAACTGGCAATTTTAGATCACTTTATCAACATCTCAAAGAGGTTAGAACATCTCAATCAGGGTTTCTCAAGAATAATTGACTTAGATTATGAAAATGATGATTGTTCTAAACTTGCAATATTCTGAACTGAATAAATCGGCCAGATTTGATTGCAGAAGATAGAAATTTTTATTTATTTAGAAGTTGAAATATTAAGAATATTTTTTTAAGAATATTTATATATATATGAATCTATAAAATCAAAAGAATTTAAACCATAATTTTTTGAAATATACTTATAAACCTAAAAAAATGTTATTATTGAAAGCATTTATATAAATCTAAAAACAAAATTTAAAAACTGAATGTTTGATTTAATCTATGAAATATTTGCTGATTAATTCCTTGAGATATAAATTATATAAAAAATTATGTTTCAATTTCTGTAGTGAACATAAAACTTCAATATCGGACTACTCTGCTTTCAGTTCTTAGTTTTATTTAAAGACATGCTTGGATTGAGTAAAGAGGTCTTTATATTAATTGAAGTTTCATCATTTCCATTTTAATTTAAAAGTGAATTTTACTTGCACTGATAGAAAATCAGAGAGAGATGCGGAGTTCAAAGATCAGGACTGCTTAAGGCCTAAATAATAGCATAAGTGAATTATATGACTATTGAAATTTGAAGCTTAAAAATATTTTGCTGAAAAACTTATTATGAGACCAAGTTATAAAAAAGAAATGATTGAACCATTTAGTCGGCATGAATACTGGAGAACCGACTGGTCGCCAAAGGCGGCTAGTCTGTAATATTCAAAAGAAAAGTGTAAAATAAAATATTAAGATTTTATTTTGGATTGCTATTACTGAAAGGAAAAATAAATCTTATAATTCAAATACGATGCATTTTTTTTAAAACTCCCCTAATTTAATTCGCATAATTACTCTTTAGCGGAAATTTGTTACTTACCCAACTAACTGATTATAAATTTCATCATTCGTTCACAGGTATAGGGGAACACCCATTGGAACTGACCTAGCCGCGGTCGATATTCAGAGAGGCCGAGAACATGGATTGGCCCCTTACGTAGTCATGGTGAGATTTTGTTCTGAAGGACAAATTAAAATTAAGAGCTTTGGTGACCTTGCACCTTTGCTGATGTCGAAGAAAAGAGCAGCACTTTTGAAAGAAAATTACGAGTAAGCTCTTTAATTACCATTAGATATATTGGTAAAAGTGATGTTTAGTGTGCCTCTTGCCGCGCCAAGGATGACAAGTCGCCAATAAAGATGGCGGACAAAGTAAACAAACACTTCTGTGGAAATGCTTCGGTTACCACTTTTTGCAATATAATTATGATTTTTTAAGAGATATATTGTTTTTTTTTTTGCAGACCGGCTGGCCGGTCTGTTGGGCGCAGAACAAAAGTTAGAACATGCGATGCCAGCAACATCTGTTGAAGGCACCGGACAGAATTTTTTAACTTAAAACAACATCCTACGGCTACAGTGGGAACGGGAACCTTGTAGCTTCGCTAGCACATTCAACATAAGGACTGTGTAAAAAACAGAAACAGTGCATAATCAAAATAAGAGAAAGAACAGAGGAAGGAGTAATCAAACCATTCTCCATACAAAATTTCAAACAAGCATTATTTCCTAAATTCATCACCTCGTAAATATATATAGTATATATTCCACTCACCCTTCATCCATTCTGCTGATTCAAAATGTTGTCTTCTTTTCCATTATTCTTGCACAATTACCGACATAAATTATTTAGGAAACCAACCGTTCGAGAAAAAAAAAGAATTATCAGAACTGCGAAGAATTGCATCTGACTTTTAAAGTAAGAATGCAGACACTTCGTAAAATACGAATTCAGACGATTTTTTAAAGCGCATATTGACAATTAAAAATTGCAAAAGAATAAAGATCGTTTATTCGTGTTCGCATTAAAAATAAAATTGCAGTGTCTTAATAGTTGTGAAAACGCTTTTAATTATAATAAAGAGCAAAACTAAAATCTCTCATAGATATTTTTCATTACTTTTAATTTAATATTTTTCTTAAAATAGTCGTAGTTTATGTTCAACTCTACCATTGTTAAAAATAGTAAACAATACAGCATTAGGATTTCTTGAAGAGTGCTCCGTTGGGATGCCATATTGGCGACATACTCGGGGGCAAACTAATGATCACTTTAACCGATATATTTCCTCAAGAAAGTATGGGTTAACAATATTAAGCATTAAGATTATACTTAATTTTTAATTGAGTATTTTTGATTTTTTATGAATTGTATGTATAACCTTTACCATTTTATTCAAATTTTCGAGTTTAAAGCCTTATTAAGTACTCTGTTTCTACACTTGGGTATTATATTATTTATATATCCTGCCATATGTTAGAAAATAACTGAAATAGAATTTTCACCAACTGTAAAAATGTCCCAAAAAATATTTTTTTACCTTCTTTTAAATTATATGACTAGTATAAATAATTAGTTACAATTTCACAAAATTACAATATTATATATTAATATATTAATTTTTTTTTTTATTATATATTTATAAATATTTATATAATCACAAGATAATTTTTATTGCAGACCGTCAAAATAGAGTTGTACCTATTCAGGAAATTTAATTTATAACATTTAAAATTTATTTTATTACATTATATTCTTAAATTAAATTTGTACATAGTTATGAAATAGTAATGTATTGTATATTTTTCAGTAATTAACAGTTAAAATGCAATTCATCTTCGAACTAGTCAATTTGTTTTTACTGTCGATCAATTTACATACTATTACAAAACTACTGTAAATATTTGTATTTTAATAGCTTTTCTTTATAAAATCTATAGTATATTTTGAATATTTGAAGAGATTTACTACATGTAGTAAATATTAGGATATTTTTATCTATGAAGATTATAATGCTGACTCATATATTTTGTAATTTTATTCACAAAGTTTGTACTTTCAGAAACGTAATCATAAATAGTATGGCCTCTAGATACTCTTCTTATAATTTCATCATGTATTATAATTTATAATTTATATTAATATTTGTATTAATATTATAATTTTTTTCTTATAATTTATGTCATATTCGTGCAAGATTTAACCTTGCATCTAATTTTATTTAACCAAAAACGATAGTACAATGGCAGCTACATAAAAGCTAATTTAATAAAAATGTCTAATCAAAATTAGTCATAAAACATGGAAAAAATAATTTATCGTATATGAGAAAAAATCAATATGGCTATTCTTACTTACATGTTTATGACGTCAGAAATCGGTGCACTTCGAAATGGAGATTGGAGTAAACGGATTTCAGCATACGAAAGTTCCAGAACTACATCTACATTAATCAAAAAACCTGGAGCAGAAGAGGCGAATTCGCTTTTATATTTCAAATATCATAATCCAGAGAAATAAGTATCCTTTTCAACATTGAAGAAAACATAAAAGTTCATTTATTTCAACTCGGAATTATAAATTCAACAAGCGGACACAAGAATAGTATGAAGCAGTGTCGAAATACATTATTGCAACCTATAATTTGGCGCAGAAATGCAATTTCATGCCAAATTTTCGAGATGAAACTATATGTGATAGAATCGTTTGCTGCTTACATTATAAACGAAAAAAAAAGGAATTGATATCATTTGACAAGTTGAAATAATTAGAAAAAAGCAAAGGTCTCTTATTTCAAACATTCAGATACTGAATTTAAGAAGATATTCAAGTCATAAGATACCGAATCCAGCCGAGAATTCCTCTAAGTTTACAGCGGAAAAAGATAAACGAAATATTTATTCCAAACGATAAACTCAGAATAATAGAAACGAAAACAAAACTTAATTCAGAAATGTAGAGAAAATTGCTCCAAAATAGAAATGCAACTCAAATGTTGAGGAAATCGTAAAATAAATCTAAAACAATAATGACCAGTTAAAACTGCAGTTTTTAATGCATGAAATAAGATATCACTATTCCAAAGTATTAAGATCGAATGTAAAAATGAATGTCGCATAAGAGAAATCTCATATATCAGAAATTACAAGCATCCTTTCTCTAAATACAAATACTGAATAAATGTTGATAACCATCCAATCCAATTCAAATCGATAAGAGTGCTGATATTACTCTTATTTTTCAAATGTAATTTCAGTTTGGGAAAACAAAAAAACTATTGTATATTTTTATTTACAAAAAAAACTATATAAATTTTTTGGCCCATGGAAAAAAGTTTCAATATGGTAAACACTTCATATGAAATTGTTGTTCAGTTTCAAATTTTCTTGGGTTATTTTTTTTAATTTAAGAAATTTTGAAAAATAAAAAAGATTTCAAGAATTAAGGAAATATTATCCATTTTTGATAGAAAATTGAAAATTTCAAAACTATTCACAGGAATTGGAAAATTAAAAAATCTTATAAAATAAAATTAAATAAATTAAAATGAAATCTTCTATTGTATATTTCATGTTATCAAGTGAGAACATAATTAATTTTAAGTCATTATTTATTTTAATTAATTCATCATTAACCAATTTAAACAAGTTTGAAAAAATCAACAAGACTTGCTATACTCTCTGCTTCTATTTTATATATATATATATGTATATATAG